>BJCM01157118.1:0-19383 GCA_018326385.1 Flaveria bidentis
ATTTGACAAGAAGAAACTATTCTAAGAGCTTTCAAAGAGATTCCAAGCCTCAGGTCAGTGCCATCGCACAACAGAGAGGCGCAAACAACAATGAATTCTAGAATATTTAGGTTATGCTTATCCTCAGGTCAGTGCCATCGCACAACAGAGAGGCACACAACATATCTTCTTGTTAGAGAATTTTTTCTTTTGCACATAACGCTCCAACAACATTAGTCATTAGCTTGGTTGCGCTTAACAGTTTTTCCATGTGCTTTGCTCATTTTTATAGTCATCCGCACACATTTGTGACGTTTATTTTGCTCATCACCCCTTATTAGAAATGCATTGATTGTGTTAACCAGGGATAAGATGAAAACCCATAGCAAGTAGAACAAATTAGTTTTAATTTGATTCACCAATGAAGTCTACTCGTCTATTGTGTTGAATCTACCGACACATCATATAATGAACTAGCAACCTCTAGGCCTACTTTCTTTATGTTACCTCAGTAGCAGACTAGTTTACTATCATTTTTCCTTTATTTTGCTTAGAATTATCCGACTTGTAATATGAATATAGCATTTTGTTCATATAAATCCTTTTGATGTCCCAAACAATTTGTTCCCTGTGTACTATCATTTTCCATTACTTTTGAATTAATATCACAGATTTGATATTTGATTTCCTTTGCTTTCAGCTTATCTGTCCGCCCTCGTTTTTTTAAGTAATTCCATACTGAAACTAAAGTATTCTCCTCCTAAAATTCTAAAACCGAAATATTTTTGTGTTTTTGGATTTTTAAAGACAGGAAAATAAAAATAAAATTAAAATTAAAAACATAAGAAAATTTTGGCGGACTAAGAACTCGACTCTTCTGGAATCACAGCACTTATCTTTTTCACACCATTGACCTCTAAAAGATATAAAAACCGAGGTTTGTCAAAAAGCTTTTGTGTAGAGGTCGGCGCGTTGAAAATCCGTATTAATTTTAATACATGGATTAATTGCTTTTCAAAACAGTCACGTATAAAGTGATATTTAATACCGATGTGTTTAGTTTTTGGGTGTCGGACCGGATTTTTAGTGACAGCTATTGCAGCAGAATTATCAACAAAGATAGGGGTGTTAGAAAATTGAAAACCGTACTCTCGTATTTGCTGTTGAATCCATATGATTTGTGAACAGCAACTTGCAACAGCAATATATTTAGCTTCACATGTTGACAAAGCAACAGATGTATGCTTCTTACATTGACAGGTGACTAAACATCTTCCAAAGAACTGACATCCCACTGATGTTGACTTGTAATTCATCTTGCAACCACCATATTCCGAGTCACTATACACTGGCTCAAAATCATCAGCATGAGGATACCACAACCAGAGTGTTGGAGTACCCTTCAGATAACGAAAGATCCTTTTTACCCTAATTAGATAATTCACTTTTGGTTTAGCCTGATATCTGGAACAAAGACACATGGCATACATAATATCAGGACGAGAGGCTGTGAGGTACATCAGAGATCCGATCATTCCTCGGTACATAGTGGCATCTACCAGATCACCATTTTCGTCGGGTGCCACATCGTGGTTCGTGGCAAGTGGAGTCCCAGCAACCGTTGCATTCTCCATGTCGAACCAACTAAGGATATCTCCTACATATTTAGACTGATGCAGGAAGATTCCATTTGGTGTCTGATCCACCTGTAACCCAAGAAAAAACTTCATCTCTCCCATTGCACTCATCTCAAACTCAACTTTCATCAATGATTCGAATTCTTTACACAAGGCTTCATTTTGGAGCTGAAGATTATGTCATCCACATATATCTGTACCAGTAGTAAATCACCATCTTTCTCTTTGATGAACAACGTGCAGTCAATAACCCCTCTGTGAAAATCATGTTTCAGCAGATAAGTAGAGAGTTTCTCATACCAGGCCCGAGGGGCTTGATGAAACCCGTAAAGAGCCTTGTCCATGTTATAAACTCTATCCCGATGATAAGGATCCTCAAATCTTTTGGGTTTACTGACGTATACCATTTCATGGATTTCACCATGAAGGAATGCACTTTTTACATCCAATTGATAAACTTTGATCTTCATGTAGGATGCATAGGCTAAGAAGATACGAACTGCTTCCATCCTTGCCACAGGGGCAAACACTTCATTGTAGTCAATGCCTTCGAATTGTCTAAACCCTTGAATGACAACCCGAGCCTTGTTTCTGATTATAACCCCTTGGTCATCTTTCTTACACTTAAGAACCCATTTAGTGCCAATCACCTTTGCACCTTTTGGTCTGTCCACAAGATTCCATACTCCTAACTTCTTGAACTAAAGGAGTTCTTCTTGCATAGCACCAACCCATGCCTCATCATTTAAAGCTTCACTTACATATTTTGGCTCAAATTGAGACACAAAACATCGATAAGCACCATCGTGCAGATATCCTTTTTCCATGATTGCGTCATAATCAGCTGAGTATAGCTGATTTCGTGTCTGAACTCCTGATAAAATATCCTCGATGATGTTGTCCAAGGGATGATGCACATTAAATCGAGTTCCAAGAATGGTGGGAACAACTACTTCATTATCCAGATTTTGAATCCCAGGTTCAGTTTTTGTGGCTGTTAGAGTATGGGGTTCAGAACTTCCAGATGCTTGTGTACATTCAGTAGTGGGAACCTAGTCCATATTTGTAGTCTCAACTGCTTCGTCATCAAAGGAAGACTCACTTACTTCAAGCTCTCCCCCTGAAGGGCTAGAAGTACCGTCTAATGGAACCGATGATGTCGAGTCTAGTGGAGGAGTATTCAACACATCGTACATCATTCGAGCAGATAAATCATCATTAGGATAAGAAGGAGGTAGATTGAAGGATTTGAAAAATCCATCATAGTCAAAGAAGAAGGAAGGTCCTTTGCCTGCAGGGGGTGGTGTATCTTTGGACATCAACATTGCACCACACTTCTACCTGACCTATTGAGTTGTTATCAACTCTCTTGTCTGGTATACTATATCCGAGAAAGATACGTTCTTCTGCCTTCTCACAAAACTTCCCGGTCTGAGTTTTCTTCAACAGCATACATGGTGCTCCAAATGGTTCTAGATACTCCAAGTTGGGTTTACGTCGCTGGAGCAATTCATAACAAGTTTTTCCATGACTTTTGACCACTAAGACTCGATTGAGAGTGTAGCATACATTAGCCACTGCCTCGTTCCAAAATTGAATAGGCAGTTTAGAGTCGGCTAACATTGTACTTGCTGTCTCTATCAAGCTCTAATTCTTTCTTTCAGCAACTCCATTCATCTATGGAGTGTAGGCAGAAGTAAATTGATAAACAATTCCTTTCTCTCTACAGAATGCCTCCATCCACTAATTTTTGAACTCTGTTTCGTTGTCTGATCGAATCTTTCTTACTTTCAACTTGTAGAGTGATTCCAATGTAGTGACTAAATGCTTGAATGCTTCAAATGTCTTTGACTTGGCTTTCAGAAATATCACCCAAGAGAATCTTGAGTGATCGTCAGTTACTATAAAGTAGTACAAATCTCCAGCACTGCTCTTTGTGTTGACTGGGCCAAATAGATCCATGTGTAGAAGCTCAAGAGGAATGTTGATAGAATTGACTTTCTTTGCTTTGTAAGACTTCTTGGTTTGTTTCCCTTTCTTACATGCTACGCAGAAATCTGGGAGCTGGAAATTCTTGACTGTAACTCCATTCACCAAATCATTCTGAACTAGATGATTCATCTTCCTAGGATTAATGTGTCCTATTCTCCTATGCCAGGAGACTAAATCCCTCTCTGTTGCCTTTGACAAGAAGCACTAAGCAGTAGACTCAGTTGTGGAGGCTTTTGATAGATCCAAGACATACAGATCGTTATTTCTTAAAGCTGGCATTAGAATTTTATCCTCCTCGACAACATACTCCTTCTTCAATATGTAGCACTTCTTGTTGTCAAACACAACCTTGAATACCTTATCAAAGATTTAGGAGACAAAAAGCAAGTTGTTTTGCAGTTGTTGAACGTAGTTGACCTTGTCAAACTTCACTTTCTTGTTTCCCACTTCGCCTTGAGTGATGATGTAACCTCCTTTATTCCCATCGAATGATACGTGTCCCCCTTTAATTTGCTTGACATTGAAAAGGATAGAAGAATTCCCGTCATGTGCCTGGAATTCCCACTATCAATAATCCAGATATTAGTGATAGCATTGTAGCGGACACCCTGCATACACAAAGGAATTGATTAGTTCAGGTTTGGGACCCAAGCCTTAACCGGCTTGGGTGTCCCAGAGGTATCACACATAATGAATTCAACCCACTATCCTTCAGAGGATGAGGGCACATCTTTCTTCTTCTTGTTCTCACTATCAGACATATTACTTGATTTTATCTTCCATAAACCAGTTTTGTGTAAGGCCTGTTTGTGGTAAACAGACGACTGGCTTATGGTTTGAACTTTAGGTGTAATAATAATCTTAGGTGTAACCTTAGGAGGAGTATTAGATCTAAATTTAGAAAAACTTGGTTTTTCATCAAAAATTTCAATCTTCTTTTTAGGTGTCTGATAATAAGGACAATTTGGGGAGATATGTTCTCGTTTTCCACAACTGTAGCAGGATCTTCCTTCAACAATCTGGGGAAATTTATGATGTGGGGTAGAGTTTGGTCATGGTTTGAGATATGTCCGGTTAGGTGGCGACTCTTCCTTTTTAGATGTTTCACCTTCTTTAACAAACTTAATTGTTTTGACATTTTGAACATCTTTCATTTTCATTTTAATAGGATTTTGATGATTAACACGTTTAAGGTTCATTGGATTAGACCTTTTAGGTTCTGAAATAGGCGGTTGTGAACCTGACCCTAATTTAACCTTTTCAATTTTATCACCCAAATCCTCAACAGGTATCTTATCAGTTGATCCTAGAGTAGAATCCTTCTGTTTAGTGACAGATTTCACAAGTTTACCCGTAGAATCTGGATCATTAACCAGAGGAGTAAAAACCATATGATCCTTTACTGGGTTATTATTAATTGGTCTACATTTAGTGTTCAAAAGGATTTCATGTGGTGGTGGTACTACTTTATAACCCAGACCTTCCCCGGTATTCAGTTCTTTCACTATGTTCTAAACTACGTGAGAAGAACTTGCCAGACTATGCAGTTTTTGTTTTAATGATTCAACTTCGACTTGCAAAACTTCTTTTTCCTTTTTAGTTTCCTCCAAAGAATTTAAATAGAACTTGATGTCATTTGATTTATTTAAGGCAACAACCTCGGTTTCCCTTTTGTTTCCTCAACAGTTCTATCTTTTCTTTGAAGTTGCACTCATTTTGTTTTAAAACGCGATTTGCTTCAGTGCAAAGTTGTAAATCATTTACTAGATTATCATTACGTTCTAATAACCTAGAAAATTTTAAATCATTTCTTTCCCTAAATTTATCACATTCTATACATGCATGTTTTTCAAATAATTCGTCCTTAGAACATACCTGTGTAGAACCAGACGAATCAGCCATCATAGTAGTGTCAGACTCTTCGGTGACTGGAAATTCTGAATTTGTAGCACTGAGCTCTTCTTCAACCAAATGATCAACAACATTCATAGCTTCTTCGATATTTGAAAGTGAATGCTCAGCTATGATGTCTCCTTCACTTGCAGATCCATCATATAATGTATCAACTAAAGCAATATTTGATTCACCCTGAGAAACAAATCGGAAGGACGAGTCTTGTCCTTTATCACCTTGAGCAACCAAAGCTTTAGACTATTTACTTGAAGATGAAGCTCCAATCTTATCATTGTCTTGTCAGTTGAATGTAGGAAAAGGATTTCCATTACCAGTCTTCTTTGGCTTTACGCACTCACGTTTGAAGTGCCCCTTTTCACTACAATTGAAGCACATGACTTTGGTCTTGTCAAATCCAAATGTCGTATCTTTCGTTGCAACCAAATTTTGTCCCGTCTTTTTAACAAACTTCTTGGCTCTTCTAACAGCACTAGCCATGGCCCACATTATATCCATGTGTTCTAGCTCAGTTTCATCAACTTGCTCGTAGTCCTCGTTAGCAAGATGATGGTTTCCAATCTTACCAGCAGCTAATCCATCATAATATTGAACAACAACAACTAGAAGATCCATGTGCTCTTTGGCAACTTCAACGATGACATTTCCGAGATTATCGGTCTTCAGCTTTGTAGTATTTGCCTCAAGAACTATGTATTGGGTTCCAGATGACCCTGATGTTACGGTTTCTGATGCACTGCATTGGGAAGGAGCAGAAGGAGCAGAAGAGTTAGTCACAAATGTCGTTTGTAGTGGTGCACCTGAAGCAACTGGAGTTGGAACCGAATTGTATAGTGTAGGATTCTGAACATAGGATCCTTTCTTTGACTTGTATTTCATACATAGTTCTTCCTCCTTTAACTTCAAAATGAAATCATTTATGTCTAAAGTAGTAAGAGTGTCATTTTGTCTCAAATTAGACACAAATGAACCCTATTTGTATGGCAGACCATCAGAAAAGCTAGAGACTTTATCTTCCATGGATGTGGTCACGCCATAAGTGTGCAACTCACTCATCAGATGATAGAAACGATCGATGATATCATCTAAGCTCTTATTTTCAATCGAAAAGAAATTGTCAAATTCCTTCATAAGAGCTTTTGCCTTTAGTGCTTTCAGAGTTGAGTTTCCTTCGTATCTCTTTTCCAAGGCCTCCCATAATTTCTTAGACTGCTTGTTCTCAGAGAACTGATGAAATATGTCCTTAGGTATAGACTTAGTCAACAAGGCATATGCTTTCTTTTCAGCATTATGCAAACTCTTCCTGGATTCACTCATTCCTCCGGAAGTCAATTTAACTCCATTAGCACTGACTGGTACCGTGTAACCACTCTCAATGGATGTCCAAAGATTTGGTCAACTCCATTCAAGTAGATTTCAAACCGCAATTTCCTCTGTGGGTAATCATCCAAAGTTAACAGTTTTGGCGGTTTGTTGTGGTTTCCAATCTCATTTTCCAGAAGTAGAAGATTCTAGACACGCGAGTCCTTTCCAGTAGGGAATGCAACAAACTAGTCTTCTATTGCTTTAAACTTGGTAAACTTAGAACAAGACAGATTCACTTATGCGAATAAGCTATGCGAATGGGTCACTCGTGCGAATGAAAGCTACGAATGAATTCAATCGTGCGATTGGATTCAGTCGTGTGAATGAGCAAGACGATTGAAATCAACCGACTAGAGCTGCTTAACTGTGCAAATGAGAGACACGATTGAGTTCAGTCGTGCGAATGAGAGTGTAAGAATGGGTTCAGTCGTACGAATGGTCCAATCGACGACTGAAGGCTGTTGTGTTTGAAAAATCAAATATTTTGAATACTTTGACACAAATACGAATTGTCCAGAAACCCTAATCTGTCGTTTGATGAACAATCGAAACTTTAACACATGCAAACGTCAAAAACACTTTTTGAGGCAAAAAGGTGACTCTTTTGAATGAAAACGTTGATTTTAACACCGAAACCAATTGAATCCACGCAAAATCATGAGCCAAAGCTCTGATACCACTTGTTAGGACCTTTTTCGTATGGAGTACTAATAGATTCTGCATGAGACCAGATCAAATAGTGCGGAATCTTATTTGATTGGCGATCCAATCAATGAGAACGACAACCTGATTGATCTAACGATGAAACAAACGTTAAGAATTGATTAGAAATCGATTAGGAACGAACTATGAAGTTGGATTGGCTGTTTAGGACGCTCTGGACAGCTAGGGTTTGTGAATATTCGAAGTCTCCTCTTTTCCACAAATTATGTGGTATTTATAGGTTTGTAGTTTTCATTCGTGCGACTGAACCATTAGCATGGTTCAGTCGTGCGACTGACTCATGCGGTTGATTCATACACATGACTGAAGGTTCAGTCGTGTGACTGAATCAATCTTATGTCTCAGTCATATGACTGATCCAGTCTCCTGGTTTAGTCGTGCGACTGGTTCATAAGCATGATTCATTTGTGCGTATGGTCCATAAGTATGGTCCATTAGCATGAATAATCACCCAACTAGGTTGAACACATTTCTCAATCACTATTGACTTAGAACTATGTACAACAACCTCAAACCCACATAAGATGTTCATACATATGAATTATACCAAATACATTAATAATATGAAATATTCAAAGACAAATAAACATCAAAATCATATCATATTTCATTAAGTAATTACATTACACATGTGTAAAAAATAAAAGACTTTTACATTAAGAACATAAACTAGGTACATGATGTATCAACACAAACTTCTAATACTCATTCTACCGACTACTTTGTAAACTCCCAAGACTTGGTTAACAAAGGAATAATAACAAAATAGAAAACAATGTGCGGAATCATGCCATGCACATGTACACCAGCCCAATACACGTACGCATGATTACTTTATTTATGCAAACTCAACAAAATTACTATTTGCAATTATGATGATTGCATATTTTTATAATGATTTGAGTTTGGATAAGTTATAGATGTTAATTTTTCTATTCACTTTTTTTAAATGATCAAAATACGCTTATGGACTTAAATGGTTAAAATAATTTTATTTTATTTTTTTGTTTGTTATTAGTGTGTACGTTTGTGTATTTATATTTTAATATTTTTCATTAAAACATTTTCAAATAATCGTTTTTGTATATTAATGTAGTATTTATTTTAACGAAATAAGTACCCTTAAACAACGCGTGTTTTGTTTAATGTATAATAACTATAATGTTCATTATACGAGAAGAGCAAGTGTGGTATTCTTTTAAACTTTGTGTGAAGATTTTAATAAACAATTAGTTGGAGCCAAGCATATCATAACCTGTTTAGAGTACATTAGATAGTATTACATAAAAAGAATTGTTGTGGGTTATAAATTGCTTGTAAAATGTGATGAGCCATTGACACCTTTTTATGACAAAGACGTTCAATGAAATCAAAAGCAAAGCTTCTCAATACAATGTGAATATGTAATTACGATAGGAGTAAGTACTAAGTAATTCTCTAAATACAAAATGATTGTTGCAAGTGTTTAACCAATTCACTATGCTTAATGTTCTTAATATGATTGGCAGGTCAGTGGACCTTGACTAGACAAATATGTAAAAGATGTGTAGTCAAAAACTTGTTTTTGAAATTAGTGGGGATTAACTAGCATTGATTGCAAGCACAACGGGTGCTGAAATCTTGAAGTTAGCCTTTTAGAGACTTGGGTTTCTAAAGTTTACTGGCTATATACTTTAAGGAAGGTTTATCATGAATGGGAAATTGACCAAGATCCAGTATAATGTGTAATAAAAACCACAAAACTAAATATAATTTAAGGACATGCAAGGGACAGTGTAATACACAAATGGCTTCACAAAGTGTTCCAGGAGCTTCACAAGAGTCTTAGTATATGGTATTTTATTACGATGGTTTTTTGAACGGTATCTCATGATGTTTTGAGCAATATTTACAGCCTTTTGAAGTACTTATTTCTATTGGGCTTAATTTCTTTCCTCCGTGGACGTCAGCGGTTGCCTCTAGGGACGGTGAGAATCAAGGTTTACTAACACAGCAATGGAAGCAGCACCCTATATTCGATGAAGTTCTAATATTTGAATCAAAGTGGTTAGCCCACAAGAGCAAAACTTGGTGGGTTCAATGTTAACACAGAGATGTTTGTTGTCAACATCAAATGAGATAAAGTAAGCATGAAAAACTGGATTAAAAGGGATAAGTTGAAAACAGCCAATACCCTTGCATGAAGGGCACATAGGGTTGGGTTATCATAATTTTTTGGACAACGCTAGGACGAGAGACACAAAATCATTAAAGAAGTTAAACATTAAGAGCAAAGGAAGAGCTTTTGTGATTTGGAACTATAATGGTTAGAAAAACATAATTCTCATTAATGAGTTTAAACTTTGACATAAAAGTATTTAACCATGACAACTATCTGTTAAAAGGGGTTAGTGAGCCATGAATAAACCATCTAAGAGTGGAGGCAACAATCTTCACTCTACTTTTAGTTCCCCGTACCATAATAAAATAGTACTAACCAGATAACCCTAAAATAATGCACAAAAATAAAGAACAGAACAAAAAGACATCCATAAACTTGCAAAAGCAATGGAATTAAAACATAAAAATAGTATAAGTGTGGTTATATATGTACTCGTACCCTATGTACAGCTTTTATCATGAACTTGTGCAGCTCTCCTTAAGTAATTCTATAACCCTTTGAGATAAACTCTCAGCAAACTTTCCCAACAATGGTTCAAAACCTGGGATATCCATTTTCTCTACACCGCATGAACTTGCAAACTTTGCAATTTCATGCACATTTTTGGCTATTGATGGAAGCATTTGGGCTGCCTCAGCGTAAAACTGGGCTTCAGATGCTTCTGGTTTTTTTTCGTCTGTTGACGTTGTATCTCTTAGTCTAGAGAATACCTCAAGAGCATTCTTGGTTGAGGCGTCTAAAGTTCTTAATGCTTCTTTGCAAGCATTGAATATATTATATTTTTCATTTCTGATCATGGCACAGCCTTGTTGGTCCTTGATCTTTGTTGTTTCGGCTGCTGTTGACTTCATCGAGGAAGAACTTGAATTACTTTGGTAGGCATTCTGATATGGGCTTTGCAAGTTTTGTGGTTGTGAGTTTGAGCTCATCATGCTCTGTCATGTACCATTTCATGAAAAGAACAAGTTATTTTCGATGAATAATGCAACATCTGAGTTGAAAATAGTTTCATAAAGACATCAGGATACCTTAAACAACAATAATACAGAGGAATTTGGAAACAGAGTCAGTAATGTGACTTTGAGATTAAAAAGTTGCAAAGGAAATGTTTTGGTTAGATGTGAAGGTTGGGCAGGTGGGTTGACAAATTTCAGTACAGATCAAAACAGGTCTTTTTTGGGTTGACCAGAAACATCTTTTGTCTAAATTTATTATAAAACTATTAAAACGAATTATATTATTTTGATAAAATAGTTTGTACTCAAATATGATACCTGTTGGTTACTACTTCCCCTTTCTGAAATTTCCTGTTTGGTCACAGATGAGTCTGCTATATTGGCGGAGCTGGTTTCTTCTGTCCTATTTGTAGTTTGACAAAGGTCAATAATGGGCGAGTCCAGTAACAGGGTTTGACCACGAACAAGATCCCGCCGCACATTAAACCGTGTAGAATAGCTTTTCCTTGCAGATGTTTTTGGCACTTCTAACTGAGAAGGCAGGAAGACAATCTATAAGTTCATTAAACTATTAACATGATTGAAACAAGATACATACATAAACACACACAGCAATGCATACATATGGCATACTATATTACACATGATGTTATCCTCCTATCTAAATGGAAGTGCTGGAAAGAAAATAGCATTTTGTAATGTCCCATGAAAGTAGCAAAATTTCATTTACTATATTCAAGGTTAAAACTGCCTATCCATCCAGTGCATCCCAATTTGTTCTTTTATTATTGGAGAACACCTAAGACTTAAGTGTTTAGTTGACTACTAGATAATAATTTGAAATGTTGTGATTTCATGGGATTCGGGGTGTATTTACTTTCATTTAGAAAATACTAAATCGTTAAATAGTAACCTTGGGTTTGGAGATTGCTGAATTATAGTCAGAACTCATGATGTAGAAAGTTGCAGCTTGGTCCACAGATGTAGAAAGTTGCAGCTGCTTTGAAAATTCAAGGGGTTGTTCTTCCCCTAAGCATGCATTATTCAACCAATGTTGATGGCTCAAACAACCAGATTCCTTCAATTCATCATCATTTATCTGAGCAGCCTGCCCAACATCACAGTTGCTGTTGTCAGAGGTAGGATTCAATGAAAACTTGGTCACACTAGGATCCATGGGTGAATGTTTCATAAGCTCGACTTTGGTTTGCTCTAAAGCAAAGCTTTGTGCTGCAAAGATCCATAAACACAGAGGAAATAAGTGGTTAGTTGGACTAAAATAAACCAAAAAGTAAAGTAATGAATAAGTAGTGACACAAAAGAATAAAAGATTGTTAAGAATCATTTAAAGTATAAAACTACTGGGAACATGAAAACTTAAAAGTCAAAGTTACAATTCAAAAGCGGTCATGAACAAATTAATACTAATTACGGTATGAATATAGTTTGGGCTTACGTAGATTTGAAGACAAGGGCACCATTTGTTCCTTCACATCGGATACCTCAGGGGAATTAAAAAGATCTAAACATACAGTATGAATGGTGAACCAGCGCTTGTCCAGTGCAAAGCTTCTGTGGCAGATTTAAAAGCAAACCACAATTAGAGGCCCAATGATAATTTATGGGTCAGGTCAGCCCAAACACTTTTTCTTCAACAGTTTCTAATTCTTCTGGAATATCTAGCGTGTCAAGACTCAAGTGTGATTGCAAATATTATATATTTCAATGATAATAACTATACCTTTACTGTTAAGTATGTAAACTTTTGTTTTATGCATAAAGAATCCACTTTGGATCAATTAGACTCCTTTTATGCTATTTACATGTGTGACACATCAGAGTAAAACATAACGACACGTTCAGAAGTAAATGGTAAAACGGGCATAAATTGCAGAAAATTTGGACTGAAGTGTGCGTGAACTGGATAGTCTTCTTAAACATTTTAGCTAATAGTTAATACCTGCAAGTTCCTTGGGCGGTTGAATCTTTACTGTAACTAGGATCAGATGAAGACAACCTTGGATTATGGATGGATGGTGTATGTAATGAAAGGTTCACAGGAGCATTTCCCACACTAGGTGATTTGGAGGGAGAATGCTCTTCTAGTCTAACCACCTGCTACCAAAGAACAATGCAATTATTAGAGAATGAGGACCATATGAATTAAGTGAACAATTCTGCACCTAGAATGAGGATGGGACTTTGTCCGCATCCTTAGAGAAAAGAGCTATCCTAAATAACAACATTAAGAGTTGCCTTCCATTCCTAAGTGAACTGGGTTTGGTCATCGTTCCTTCACCCATTTAATTGATATTGAATGAAAAAATAACAAAACAAAATTAAAAATACAGACAAAATACGAAATTTGCCGAGTTTTAGAGATGCATAATCTCTCCTAAAGATTTTCAATTCAGTTGTAGTTCAATAATCAAATCTGGCGTACTAAACCATATCTCCATAATCCCTTTTTATGAGTTATCTACTTGTGAATATGACATTGTTACCCATTAATCATAAATAACTATCAGTTTATTTTGATTATAGAAATATCTTCATCACCTGTTTTACTAATAATTTTATACCCCTTACCCAATACGCCCATCCTACCACTGCTATATGTTATAAACATCTAATTGTGTATACCCCAGATGGTATAGGGTCCATGGGGATGACAAAAGGACTGGTGACTTTAGATTTTGCCCATTCTGGAAGCCTGGAGACACTAAATCTGAATGTTGGTGTCTCCTGAGGACATTTTCCTTCACAAAGCAAAGCTCTACAAGTGGATTGTGATCTCAAATAATTTTCTTCATAAAATTTGATTTGTTCCATAGCGGTGCGATGAGAAATGATGTTTGGGGACAATGGACAAGAGTTTTCCTTGATCGTCTGCAACATCCTTGATGACAAGAATGCAGGCACTTTCCAAACAAATATACAACCATCACTTCCTACCTGAGAACATCATTAAGTTCAAATATAACTAAAATTCATAAAGAACACAAGACTACAATTTATATGAATTTCCAACTCAATTATTTACTCACAGAAACCAGATGTTTGCAGTCAGGTAAAAAGATGATCCCATTAATGGCTTCACCATGCCCCGTCGCACGTGCAACCATCTCACCGCTTGTAAGATCATACATGCAGATAGATCTACCAGAGTATGAGCAAACCACATAGCTACAACTTGGGTCCAGACAAACCTGAGGACTAAATTTGTTAGCAATTGACATTTAATTACCATGAAAAGCGTATAAGAAAGACACCTACTTTTATCGGGTCCCCAAATTCCTCACGCTGTTTAAATGATTTGATTACTTGTCCGGAAGCAATGTCCAAAATGTTTATCTTCTTATCCTGTAGTACAAAATAAAAATAATAACATTGTTATAGGTGTTGAGAACATATTTGATGAAAATCCACTTGCCTGTCCCACTGTAACAGCAGTCTCTGCTGTTGGATCAATGGCAATATCATATATAGTTCCATGAGATGCCTTTTGCTGATGTGAATTAGAAATAGTATAATCCTTGTTGCTTTCAGCAACATCATGAAAGATTAGGGACCTACATAAACAAAAGATAAAGAATGTCTTTGAACGCAATCAAGTGAAAGTTAGAAATGGACTTTCTAATTTGATGCACATGATCGACCGTATGTGAAGCTAAAATAATAGTCCAGAATGACAATAACTGTGATCCCTCCATCTCAAAAGATAGGTTATATCACTGCATAATAGATACTAACCTATCCGAACCACAACTAATGATTTTCCGCCCATTTTCAGTGAGTTTTACCACAGATACAGCAGCGGAATGATCATCAATACTGGCAATCGGATAAAAATTCCTGAATGGGACAGCATATATAAAGAATTAGAGACAAACAATGGAACTCCATAAATGTCTATCGAGGGTAATAGTCAAACCTCTTTACATCAAAAAGATGTATCATTTTATCACGCCCACTTGATGCTAGAAGGTAATAGCTTTCTAAATCTTCAACGGAAGAATTAAATCTCTTTTTAAAAGACACACTGAAATTTAAGGAAAGAACTTCTCCTTCATGAACATCCTGCAAGCACATATGATTAGCTGCAGAAAAGGCATAGAAGAAAACTGGTAATCACATTTAATGGATCCACACCTGTATGCATGTATAGTCAGATGTGTATAAGTTAAAGATATGCAGGTTTCCATCAGAATCACCAGCAGCCAGGTGCTTTCCATCTGAACTAACTGCCATAGATCGATACCCTTTAGTAATAACACCTGATACCACCGACTCCCGTTCAAATGTTCCAGCACTTACTGCAAAGAGAAACCATGCATGGATCAATGACTTAACAACACGATTAAGGTGGCAAGATTAGTTGGTTGGGCGACAGTCAAATCGGATTTTAATAAAAACCGGTGATTTTTAATACAGACCAGGTTGGGTTACCCACAAAGACTTTCTTATTCATTTCTTAAATAAAGAATGAATAAGTTATGTAACTATGATGTCAAAAACAATACTATTACAATTTAGGATGTTGCATGCGCAAATGTTGACTTTGATCAACTTTCAACCTGTTTGGCCTCTTTAAAGCTAACTTTTTAATCGGGCCCGTTTAATATAACAAGACAACCCAAACCAATCTAATAATAAGCAGCTATGTCAAGATTTCCACTTCTTACAAAACATGCAGATAATGTAAAGTGAAATACAATAAAATCAAGATGTTACCTAACCACAAAGTGTCATGTGGTTCAGCATTGGCATGATGTTGATCTTTGGCAAGAGTTGACCTGCTTTGTGTTGATACAGATTGCAAGGCGAGATCCCATAACCTAATAGTACCATCTGCTGAGCATGTTGCAAAGGAAACTCCACCAGTACAACCTCTAGCAACACATGCAAGAGATGGATCATGCATGTTTTCACATGAAAGATTCTTGATATCCCATATGCACCCACTATGTGAAACTAGCACACAACACTTGGTAGCCTAACCAGCACAACATGTGTTATTGCAGCGAGTAGACATAATTTATGAATTTTACATATTTACGTTGTCAGCGACAAGAAAATACTAATTGAAAAGGAATCAAAAGTAAGTTTTTGACTGTGAAATATTGATCAGTCACCTGGAATTTTCCATGAATATTCCAGATATAGAGACTCTGGTCTCGATAGATCACCACTGCAAGATGGAAAGCTTAAGAAATGATTTTTGATTTCTTGCTTGTAAACTTAATGACATATAACTATGGATAACTTCTTCTTTTAGTTCTTACTCCAATACAAAATAATACAAACGTTAGGATATCACTTAAAACCTGTATCCTAACGGTGCTTACCTAGCTTTTCTGAGGTAGAAAAGTGACAAGCTATTGCATCTGGAAAGGCAGCCAATTGGCTCTCTGTTGTATTGCTGTTTCCTTTCTCATCACTATATTGTAAGCCTCCAGCATATTCAAGGGAACCAACAGTATACAGTTTCACAATTCCATTGTTGCATGCACATGCAATGAACTCTTGTGATGTGGATAATGCATAGCCTTTCTCAACCTAATAGTAATGTATAACAGATAGGTGGAAGTATGACAAATTATGAGAAAACTATAAAGGAAAAGATTGAATTATAACAAATACGAAAAAGGGATTCGACAAGAATGCTCAGGAAGTGACTAAGTGCCAACTTTTTAAGAAATGCATCATACGGATATGTTGTATGAATAAATGTTGTTCACAATATGATGGAGGCTGTAGCTTTACCATTAGATTCACTGATTGGACAATTGTCAACCCATCACGTAGAACACATAGAATACCTGTAAGCCAAAGAGGGAAATACTTTAGTCATGAAAATACAAACTGGAAGACTGAATCCACAAAAGAAGCAATGCAGACAATTTACCTGAACCTGTTAGGGCGTATACAAGTACAAAATCATCACCCTTAGAGGGAGATGCAATATCAGTAAATATACACCCTTTGTGATGACCAAGATTAACATGCTTCCCATGCATTGTTAGTGATACTGGCTCAGTTTTAGCTCGAGATTTTGTAGGCAATCCAATGGTCCATATTTTTATGTGCTTCTTTCCAGCAGTCAAGATGAACTTTGCATCTGCTGAAAAGCTAACTGAGGCCACATCAGAAAAGGGTGAACATGTTTTCAGTTTTTTAACTATCGTCCCACTTCGCCAATCCCAAAGACAAAGGCATCCATCTTGAGGGGTTCCTACTGACACTAGATGTTTACCTGGACATTATATAAGATAATATGGAAGAAGCTACAATTAATGAATGAACACAATATGTTCTGGGATATAGAAAAGGATAATAGAGAGATAACTGACTTGTTTCAACTAACCATCAGGTGAGAAAGCAGTGCAAGCTACACCATGTCGATGGGCTTTTAGTTCTGAAATGGAAGCTAAAGTTGCAGAACTCCATACTATTATGGCAGGTTGATGTCCTGACTGTTAAATAGTTAATGATTTCAGAATACTGGGGTGTGGGAATGATCACAGGCAGATATTCTGTGTCCAAGAGATTGCTGACAAAGATGAAACGATACATTGAAAGAAGATAAAAGCAAAGGAAGCAAAAGCATACAGTCCTTAAGCTTTTATCCAAGAAATTAAAGCAAGGGAAAACTTGAGACATACTCAGTGAGTCCTTTTGTGAGGATTCAGTATATTTTTTAAAAAATCTTACCCTTGCAGAAGAATCTTTCATGCGTTAAAACTTAAAAGTTACTTTGTGTATTCTTAAAATCAACTAACTTCGAAAATAGTTCATATACTTCATAACTATAGTAGTATAGTCTAATTGTCAAACATATAAAGCTATTATTTGTTTTCTGATGAGCAATTCAACTAGCATTTCTTTCCATTCAAAATTGCAAACAGACCAAGTTAACAAAGATAAAGATGATACAACTCCATACCAGGAAACATTATAACTGTACATGAAAAGCAAAAATGACTTCATTGATCAAACCACAAAGTAGCCAAATTGTTATCTTTACATTTTAACAAATGTTCCAGTCAACCATAGAAATCAAACTACAAGACTATTCATTTCAAATGCACAAAATAATATACAACACTCAAGCGCACAGAGATAAAAAAACAGCTGTGTAAAAAATAAACCTCTCCAGCTGCAATGTAGCTTCCATCTTGAGATACAGCAACACAGCTCAGAGGCTTGGGCGAGCGAGTCGAAACCACAAAGTGCGATTGAGTTCCCAAATCAACATCATACAGCACCACAACACACCCCGCTGTATAAGCAACCTTCGAATCGAAGTTACTAGAAGCCAATCCATTGGCATTCGTCACCGTCAACCCAATAATCTCTTCCAAATCGAACTGCATATCTCAAATTACACACAAACATTTCCATCAAATCACATTCTCAGCATTTGAATCGAAAAGAAACCCTCGTTCATAAATCATGTTAAATGTTAGGGTGTTTACGACAAATTGCATGATGAATGGTGACTGATTACCTTGGCAGAAGAAGATTGTGGTTTCTTGAGCTTGCGATTTGGCTTCATGTTTCGATTGAAGAAACTGAAATTAGGGGTTTAAAGAGAAGTTTGAAGCGGGAAAGAAATGCAATTGCAAATGACGATGTTATGTGCCTTCGAGTACATAAATTTGAATTTTCAGTATATGTTTTCCGTTAAAAGTATCTCTTTTGAAATAAGCACTTATCGTATGTTTGGTATGTGGTAATAAAATAGACGAAGGAATGAAATGAATAAGAAAATATAATTGTTGCATCCTGAAAGGATCATACATGCCAACTCAATGGGTGAATTGATGATTGTTCGGCTGAAATCCCACAAGTCCAAGATGCAATGCGGATGAAGATATGCAAGAAAAATAACAAGTGTTATCTTCCGCATTAGTCAATGCGGAAGACAAAAATCTGATGCGGACAAGTGTTTACTCTTCCGCATTAACTAATGCGGAAGACATAATACTTAAGCTGAAGAACAAGTTACTCTCCATCATTGACTAATGCGGAAGAACAAAAGAAGATGCGGACAAGACTTTGATCATCCGCATTGACAAATGCGGATGACCAACCAAATGCGCACAAGTATTTGTTCATCTGCATTAACTAATGCGCATGACCAACCTACTAATGCTGATGAACAAGTAGAGATGCGGATCAAGACTTAGACTAGTTTCTGATGTAATAGGTCAGGGTTAGTTTAGTCATTTTGTAAAGGCATCTTGTCTTGTCTATAAATAGAATAGTTAACCTCGTACTAAGGCGTCGGTCAAGAGAGAGGATTTTTGTTGTAATCATTCTCTGTGATTTGTCAACTTTCATATATCAATACAAATAGCATTTATGAGTAATCTTCTTGCTTGAATGTTCTCTGATTGTGTGTTTCCGCCACTCAATCATTGACTTGATTATCATATTCGATTCTCAGTAAGAATATCACTCTTACTCACACCCAGCCAATTGGTATCAGAGCTTTGGCTCTCGATTCTCTTTCAGATCTACGCACAGACTGAATAGAACTCGATTGATCTGATAATCAAGTTGCCAGTAGTAGATACTGTCATCTCTACTTAGCAAACAGCAAAAATACTCCTGTCAAACAGCAAGAACACTCATTCTGAACCGCAACAGAACT
>BJCM01157124.1:0-13592 GCA_018326385.1 Flaveria bidentis
ATAATAATAATAATAATAATAATAATAATAATAATAATAATAATAATAATAATAATAATAATAATAATAATAATAATAATAATAATAATAATAATAATAATAAAAAATAATGATAATATCAATAATAGTATATAATATATTAATCTAGTTTATTGTTTTACAAATTAGAAATTGAACGCGTCTAGCTAATGGTGTCAACGACACAATCATGATGTATTAATTACATGAAATAATAAATTCATAAACGAATGAAAATGAGCTACTGTTTAATTAACGGATCTAAGAGTGACGGATGTCACAATATCTCGCAGTTGATAGAATTTCGTCCCGAAATTCAACTAGAATAAGCTCATGTGGTAACTTTACTCGATAAGCCACATGATCGATCCTTTCGGTGATATTGAATAGTCCTACATATGTTGAAGCTAACTTCACTTCCTTTCCAATTCACACGGTACCTTTTTACTGAGAGACCTTTAACAAGATGTCATCTCCCACACAGAATTTTAATGGTTCCCGTAGATTATCTGCGTAATATTCTAATGATCTTTTGTTGCCTTGAGTCTATCTTTGATTTTGAAAACCTTACTGGTTGTTTCCTGAATAATCTCAGGACCTACTAATTGCCCTTCACTTACTTCAGCCCAACATATCCCTAATCTACACTTCCTTCCATACAACACCTCAAACGAAGCACATCCTATGCTTCGGTGATAACTATTGCTATTAGATAACTCAATCAATGGAAATGAGTGTCACAACTTCCACAAAAATCAATCACACACACTCTAAGCATCTCGTCAGGGTTGGATAGTATGTTCACTTTGACCATCCGTTGGCGGATGATAAGTTAGTACTTAGATCTAACTTATTGCTTGTTTCTCTCTCAAGAGTTTGCGAGAACCGTGACGCAAACCAACTATCACGATCTGATATGATCGATAAAGGCACCCTGTGCGTAGCCACTATTTCATTCACATAGATCCTTGCTAATTTTTCTATATATTTTAAGTGCAAAACTACATCACCCAATTTCAAATCATGTGTCTTATAACTCCTTCCATGAGTGCTGCCGAGATGCATAAGCAATCACTGTATCTTTCGACATTTGAGCGAAACCAAGTCCTTGATGTGACATTTCAGTCATTATTTGACCTATCTAGATGAGTCAATATCGACGTGTTACACCACTTGTCCTTTAATATTTAAAGGACCTTTTCTTGCTTACATCCCTAATTGAATTTCTTGTCCCTTCGAGTTAACAATGTCAATGGTCAGGCACTCTATGAGAAATTGACAATGAACCATCTGTAGTATCCAACTAATCCCAAGAATTTCTAGGTTTCCAAAGGTGTCTTATGTGTATTTTACTTTTTGACCACTTCAATTCACTCGGGTCAAAGTGAATTCACTCCTCGTTGATCACATGACCAAGAAACTTCACTTCATGCACCTAGAATTCACACTTAGAGAATTTTGCATAAAGTTTATCCTTTACCAACAACTTTAGAATCACCCTTAGGTGTTGTTCATGCTCTTACTTTATACGCAAATAGATGAGGATATCATCTATAAACACAATAGGCACGGCTTACATACTCGATTAATCGGATCCATAATTACAGTAAAATGGTCTATCAAACCAAATAGCGTAACTAAGAACTCGTAAATTCCATAACGAGTCCTAACGGTTTTCTTCAGATATTGTCTTTCTAAACTCTCAAATGATGATAATCTGACTGTAGATAGATCTTTGAGAAGTACGTTGCTTCCAACATGAAACTGATCAAATAGATCATAATTCCTGGGAAGAGGTTGTCGATTTTTGATAGTCTAACTTGTTTAACTTTCAATAATCTATGCACAACTGGATCGACCAATCCATGTTTTTAACAATTCTTAGTGCCAAACTGATCTGATCAGAATGATCATTAATGAAATCACTCACTTTGATATGTGGTGTCTCCATACTTGATTCCTTTATGTCTCCCTAATTGCAATTGCTTAATTCAGTCTCGTCCTCCCGACCGAATCCAAGCGCTGGATTTATCACCAAAACATTTGTGCCATCAACTCCGTTGACCACGTATTGATATTCTGTTCTCTGATTCTTGACAAAACAATTCAAGACGGAGTTCTTTCTTCCAAAGAGTGTTTTACTCTGATACCAATTGAAGGATCGCTAAGATCACTTAATCAATTTCACTCAAACACACATCACACACACAGGTTTGAATCGAGGGAGAACACACACCCGAAACATATATATTATCATTGGCAAATGCGGATCAAGCATAAAGGGGTATTTATATCCTCCTAAATGTTGGTTGCATGGTGGTTAGTTTCTGGCGCCAATATTTGTCATTAAGTAACATATTTGACACATTATACATAAGTTCGAACCATACACATACACAACTTATTTTGGCCCATTTATCTATTTACATAAATATATTGTTATTTATTTGATGTCAAGATTACGATCCTAACATGTGTGAATAGAGTTTGATCAAGAATGAACCAATTTGATCTATTTGAGATAATAATAGAAAACAAACTCATTGCCCATACATAAGTAAGCATGTCGAATATTGTCTCCTCCTAATATCATTTTTTCTAATCTTTCTAATTACTATGTAATTTTGCTGAACACTTATGAAAGCATTTTTTTCTACTTGGCTGGAGTTGGGTATTTATAAATTTGGAGATTCAAATTGGTAATATTTGAGTGGAGTCATCATGAAGTTAACGGACTCTCAAATCATGAAGAGTGATAAGTTAATTAGCTTTAAACCGAATGCCCAACTTTTGAAGATCTTGAATCAAGGAGTCAATAATAGGAACCAACCGCTTCTAGTTTAACAAAGCTGATATGTATTCAGTTTATTTTTTATTAAATTAAATTATTAAAATCATGTAAATTGTATTACTAATGTTAAAATTTACAAAGTTCAATATACTCTTATTTTCAAGATAGAAAAGATTTATCAAAGAATAGTAAAGTCTAAAAGCGTGTCTTGCACCAATGGCTTGGGGCAGTTTTTTCAACTTGTCTTTACATCTATCCTTTTTTTTCCTGTAACTTGATGGAAGTTCTCTGAATCAATAACTATAGAAAAAAGCTTGATCGCAATGTATAAATAGTTATAATTGTAACCGGAACTCAAACATAAACTCCCACTAATAAATTACAATTTATTTGGTTTTGCTTACACTTCATCACCCATGACATTGATTACTATTCGTAATCTTTTGGTTTATATCACAAATGAGAATTGACTGGTTATCTTAATTATAAGCTTAATCTCTACTATTGCTAACAGGGCATCAACAAAATCATCTACTACTAGTTGCAATCTCTTGGTTTATACCACACATGAGAATTGACATGTTACTTTACAAACTTCTGCACTCTTTAGTGGTTTATCTTTATTTATGTGATTATTGGGTGCTACCTTATAAACATCTCCACACTTTACTTATTTATCTTTATTTTTAGATTTTAGATTTGTTACTTTTGTACATCAATCCACTATTCGGAGGTAAGCCAAACGAAAGCAAGAGACTTCTCAAATGAAAATAAGTTTATCTACATGTTCAAAATAAATTTCCATCTTTATCTTCTTTTCTAAATGGTTTTACTTTTATTATATTTAGGTCGCTGATATGTTCTTTGTAACTCTTACTACAAGCATTCCTCATCAAGTCATAATACATAATTTGTTTTTTGACATTATATGATCACTAGTTTAAACCGTGATATGAACAATGTTTTGTTTTAATCAATGACGAACTTTCTGCCCGGCGCAACGCGTGTAACCTTGCAAGTAGAATATATAAGTAGAGACTTTTTTTGTCATATCGTTATAGATATTTCAAAAGTTTGCTAAGGAAAGATATAAACATAAATTAAATAACAGGAACGTCAATAGAATTTAATGAAAGATATGATTTAAAATACAAAAAAAAATTATTATTTTTGAAATAAAAAATATCTACAACTAAACAACCATACCCTTAAATCCCACCATGGGTATGTGCCTTCGTACCTCTTTAACTGTTGAAAATTTATTAATATTATTAATATTAGTATGATTATTAATATTTATTCATTAAAATTGAAATTAATGTGTTGAATGTAAGTTCTTATAAGTTAAGATTGGTATTTTGATTTAATGTTGTGGGAAGTTGTCTCCCATGGGAGAAAAGAAAATTTGTAAAGTGGTTTATATTCGCGAAGGGTGCAAAGAATCCTTAATCTAGACTCATACTCGTGCGCGCGACATGGACATGTGGGCACGAGTGGCACTTTGATAGCGCACTTTGAACTTCGTGAGCCACTTAGGAGCCGCCTTAATATTTTTTAAGGCTAGTTCGGGGGCCTGGTTAGATGCAACTGACCTTAGTGTGTGGTCTGAGTTCATGTGGTTCAAAACGACTATGAGTTGTAACAGTTCGGTTATATGTTGACCGAAACTGATGACAATTACTAACGACTTTAATAAGCAGTTATGATTTCGGATTAATGGTTGAATGAGCTGTTATAGTTCGAATTCTGTTTATATACTACATCAACACAACTCGAAAACCTATAACAAAAAGGTTCTCTAAACATCCTCCATCTCTGGTTGATCTTCTGTAATCAAATTTAGGTTCCAGATCAATCCTGGTAGTACCAACTGCTTTGGCTGTTGTACCCTGAAAAATAAAAAGAGTTCTTCTGAGAGCCTCAAAATTTGTTTTAAGGATTCCGTGTCTAACATGATCCTCATCCTTTTATATTTGTGTTCTTTCATTTTTGTATATTTATAATTAGAAAAAGCATTGTAATTGTTAATTTGTATTCCTTTATACCGCTTATATTATAAAAACTATTTTTGTTTGTTTTTTATATGAACGGTTCTTACATTAACAACAACCATCATCATGTCCATTTTCCAAAAGTTTACATTGCGATTCATTGTCAACATGACTCTATGGATTATAGAGCGTATATAATGAATCTATATCTATACTATATAATAAAATAAAATTTTTAAGCACACATGACAACTTCTGATGAAGTTTAAACTTTTCTTTCACGTCTTTCTCCTATAACATAAATAACTATATGTAAACTAAATAATTCAATATCTAAAATATAAATCTTCTTATTTAATAAGTTATTAAAATATATTATATAATAAGATTTCAGTTATATCTTATCTTAAAATATAATTTTATAATTTTTATTTTTGTTATTGGTTATTTAAATTTTTTTAGATTTTTATTATTTATTATTTAGTTAATGAGTAATAAGACGTAACATATACATAAAGGC
The DNA here is from genome assembly GCA_018326385.1 of Flaveria bidentis. Classification (NCBI taxonomy): domain Eukaryota; kingdom Viridiplantae; phylum Streptophyta; class Magnoliopsida; order Asterales; family Asteraceae; genus Flaveria; species Flaveria bidentis. The sequence goes on from BJCM01157124.1 coordinate 5,321, forward strand.
TATTAATTTTAATCTATTGAATTTCACATATTTACTAGATGAGTTTCTGATCTAGTACAATGATATTACGACGTAAGCACCAACATTGCCTTTATATCTATCTACAATTTGGTTTTATATCTATATACAATTTGGTGGTGTAGCAATTTTGTATGTTACATATCAAATCAAACCATTCAAGTTTTTAAATTTCAATAATTAGTCCTCTTTATGTAAATATAGAATAGTATTCACATTATTGACTTTATATCTTACTTGCTCCAGTTTAATTTTCATATCGAGTGTTAGATTATGTAAGAATTAAATTATACATTAGATTAGGTATTAGATTAGGTAACCCTCAGAGACAACTAAGTTAAATAATTAACTAGATGAAGATTTGTAGTTGCTTTATTTATGAAGTGTCGTCTCCTTTCTATCGAAAGTGATCCTTTGATTCGGCTTCATGTCATGTATACGAATATCAAAACCTAACAACTTTTAAGGGTCTGTTTAATATAAAATAATAAAATAGACGAAGAAATAAAATGGATGAAAAAATGAATTATTATATTCCATTGCTATGTTTGGTTACCCTCTAATAATGAAATGAAACATACTTTGTATTGGTTGTTAATTAAAGAAAGACAAAAGAATAAAATATAAAATGGTTATGGTCGCGATGGCTGGTGGCTAGTGGTGGTTCCCGGTGGCTGATAGTGATGGTAGCCGGTGGCCGTGGAGGTGGCGACCAATGGAGGTGGCTTTGGTATTAGTAGTGGTCGATGGTAACTGGTGGTGTGGCTAGTGGTGGTGGTGCTAGTGTTTGGTGGTGGTTAGTGTTGACGGTTGGCGGTGGTGGTTCTGGTGGTGGCCGATGTTGATGGTGGTCGTGGTCAATTGTGGTGGTGGCTGATGGTGATTGGTGGCGGTGATGGTGGCTAATGGCTCTAGCTAGATCTTGTGGTCGGTGGTGATGGTGGTGGTAGCTGTGATGGTTGGTAGTGGTGGCCGGTGGTGGTGGTGGTGACTAAGGATAAAATGGAATAGATTTGGTGTAATTAAAAGGAATGTGATCACATGTATAATGATTCATTTTATCCCTTTGCCAACCAAATGGATACTCGAATAACCAGATTTTATTAGTTGATCTTCCAAAAAAAAGTTACGAGTACTAAAGTTGTTAAAATTAAAAGTTATTGTAAAGTTATTATATAAAAATAAAATAAAATAACGCAATCTTGCTACTTTACATGAATAATCCTATGAATTTCTTTTATATGTTATCATTTTCTTAATGAGCTCATCTATAATCTAGATTTAAACCTGCTAAAATTGTTCAACTTCAATATATTACCTATTGTTGGGTATTCTACCTTTGAAGAAATTGAGGATTTCTAATATTATTGAAGTTGAAGACTTGAAGAACAAAAACAACAAAAATATTAGTCTAGAGTTTCTTTTTGTAATTATTGTAAATACTAGATTAGTATAAATATTAACGTACATTATCATTGTAAGGGGTGAATAATTCACTACTTGTTAGGGTGAATTAGGTCCATCAACAACAACATCATATCATCATCCTTCATGGATGATGATTTCAACAACATATCAATAAACATTAAACATTAAACACGTTTGTGTTCTTCATCATGTTCATCATTATTATATTTTAGCATCTAATCATTCAAGTTTTGTTATTATCAATATGAATCCTAAGATCCATGCTCATTGTTCCCGTTCATATCGTGAATCCTAGGATCGCATTCAGGAATTATCAGTGTTAGTTGATGTCAAGTCAACGTTTGCGGAATCAACGTTGGCTTGGTTTAATTGTTTGTATAGTAAATCAATATCAATAATGATTCAAGAACACAATTAATCAATTAACAAATGTTAAATTCGATTCAAACGTATTTCATCAAAACATGCTAATGATTACAAATAAACAATGAACAAATGCTATTGAATTTTGTGTTCTGATGATGTGACGGTGTTAGGGTTTTGATTTGTGTGATGTGATGTTTGGTGATTGTAATGTTGCTTGGATGTTTGCCGTTAAAGCCGTCCTCTGATTCGAAACCTAGGATCCAAATATATAGACAATGATGTTTCCGTTTAAGGAAACACTGGATCTCTTGGGATTTGAATTGTTTCAGTTAAGGAATCTTCGAATTTCTTGGGATTCGCATAATTGACTTGTTTACTTGTTGACTTGTAATACTTGTATTGTTTGAATACAAGTGTTTAGATTTGTAGGAGTATTTTCTTCCGTAGATGATTGTTCTTCGGCAACAATATTGTTCTTCCGAAGGAATATTGTTCTTCCAAAGCAAACAGGTTCTCCCGCAGGAATCTTCACTTGGAATTCTCACTTCACTTGTTGATGGGGAATCCGCAGATTATCTTCGGATGTTTGTTAATTGTAAGAAACATATCTACGGAAGAACAAAATGTTCATCCGTAGATGTTTCTTACACTTTGTCAATTTCAGAATTTGTCTAAGTATAATGTTTGTACCTGCAGACATACATAAATCAACACACATATATATGGGTTAACCTATATATTTAATGCATACATATTAATGAATTACAACCATTCATTACATATATTAATTCAAGTACTAAGCCTATACAAAATGGACTAGATCTACTGATCCTAGACCTAACAATACTCCCCCTAAGGCTTAGCTACTTGTAATCATTTCTTCAAAACAGAAAGCTCCTTCAATCTTGAAACCATTTTCTTGTTGAAATATGATAATGCATCCTTTTGATCATTGTATTTGTACTTGATCTTCATTCTGCATATCCTTTGGATTGTCTCAAAATTCAGCCCCAATACATCTTCTTCTGTGGTAAGGGTTTCCAAAACACATTGATTGTTAAAAATTTCTAGCTCATCTTCTTCTGAGATTCTCAGTTCTGATATATCTTCAATGTTGACTCCCTTCAGCATCCCAGCATTATACATTCTTCTTTTGTATGTTTTGGCATGCAGCTTATCCACAACTTGTATCATATAAATGTATAAGCATAAATCATTCTGTTCTCTTTCATCTGCCAGCTTTGGGAAGAATTTATCATGTAAGAATGATGTGTAGCTTGGATGGAGCATTTTGATCTCTATAGGGTCGAAGATTTTTATCTTGTCACCTTTCCTACCATCAGCATTCCTCATTAGCACCATTTCTTTTGTTTTCTCAACATACCCCACTCAGTTATAGGAATAGTGTATTGATTTCCTCCAATGACTTTGATGACTGTTGTTTTCCTATTAGTACAACCAACTCTCCTTAGGAATTCATCATCAACTAATGAGGAGGAGTTGGTGCTTGATCTTTTCTTCCTCTCTAATCTTCTTTTGTGTTCATCATCCTCTCTTTTTGCTTCTTTAATCACATCATCTTTGAATTTTGTCTTTAACTTTCCCACCAATACAGAGAAATATCTTCCCCTTAAGTGAATTGGATAGTTAGACATTACCAGACTTTGTAGATCCTTGATGTCTCTCTCATGAAGCATCAACAATGCTTCTGTATCATGGAAATACTGAATTCTTCCGGAAGTTCTTTTTGATAATTGCACAATCCTAGTCTGGATCATATTTACAGGCCATAATCTTGTTCTCTTCCACAGAACTAGGAGTTGTGATATGATTATATAGCTCTATCAGAGTTGATTTCTGTTCAGTGATTTCTCTAACAGTTGTCCCTAATGGCCACACTTTGCCAGGAATGACTGCTCTTGGCTCTCTGATCAGTTTGTTTTTGCCTTTGTGTTGATCTTTGGATTCAATAGTTACAGGATCAGAAGAAAGGTTGCTTTCATGCTCATAGGATGAATTTGGAGCTTTAGTCCTGAACCTTACTCCAGTGTCAAGCTTAACTGACATAACATGTTCCATCATTCTTCTCAGTTCAGCAACATTTCTTCCTTTAAGCTCATGAGCCTTGTAATTGTGTCCCTGTAGCCAACATACCATATTGTACTTATTGAGTTTTGTTATGTCACAGTGGCCTAGATCTTTCTTGATTTTTTGGATGGCTTGAATGTTGTAAATGCCTCATAATCAAAATTAGGAATCATAAATCTAGCAAGCTCAAACTCTTTCAGTGTGTTCTTTATCTCAGCCATATTCATCCTTTCAACCATGTCATATGGAAATCCATGGTTGATCAGGGTCATAAACATAGTAGATTCAGGCCTTTCTTCCAATATGTCTTTTGTTGTCTGAAGATCATCAGCCTTTAAGTCTTCTAGTTCTTTGTTAGGCACCTCTTCAGTCAGTTCCTTCCATTCAATATCACTCTCATCTTCAATATGAATAACTTGCTTTGATGTTGAAACATTCATTGAAGGAGAGTGCTCTGGAGATGTATACCTTGAACTTTTGGGTGAATCTTCAATATTGATTGTTTGTTTCTTTGTTGAACCCAAATACTTCCTTTTCCTTGAGTATTGAATGAGTTGCTTTGAAGATTCAGCAGGTTTCTTTAGTTGGTTTGATTCAAGAGCATATATCTTCATCTTCAGCTGATCAATCTCTTCTTCTTTTCTTCTCAACTGAGTTGATTGATCATAGAGAGAGTCATTCATTTGATCAATTTTCACCCATAGTTTCTTATTTAATCTTTCTCTTTCTCTACTAGAATCTTGTTAAAGAAGGGCATCAATCACTTCATTATTACACAGGACATCTTCTCTTAAGCTTTTGATTCTTGATTCTAGCTGCATCAGCACTTCATTCTTTCATGCTATTATCCCTTTCAGCTCCTTAATCCTTTGCTTTCTGAAATTAGACTTCACTACAAGCTTCTTGTACTCAGCCACCAGATAACTTTTGCTTAAAGGGATGTCATTATCACTCAGATCACCTTCATTGTAAGCAATAACTTCCTCATATTTTTCTTCTTCTTTCTTTATGTTCTTCAGCATGAGCAGCCATACTTGCTGAGCTTGAGCATTCATCTTTTGATTGATCATGCTTATCATGATGAGGTTATGCTTCTAAGTTCATGCTGTGCACTAAAAGTTTTGTTTGATTGGAGGCAACTGGTTCTTCACAGTTAGAGAGTGACAATGGGATGGTGCTTGCTTGAGAGATCAACTCAGTCTCACCAGAGTGAACAGAGTTTACAGACTGAGTAACTAAAAAGGGTTCAGTATGTGAACTCTCAGATAATTGATGAGAAAGTGGAGAGATGGGCTGAGTGTTTTGACTTGCTGAGGGAGAGTGTTGAGAGGGAACAGATAGAATGGGTGAAATGGGTTCAGTATTTTGACTTGTAGGAGAAGGGAGTTGTGGAGATTGTTGTTGGTGGTGAATGGGTGAAAGTTTTGGAGAGTGTGTGGCTTGTACATAATTGGTGGGTGAATCCTCCTATTGATCTTCCCACACAAGTTCTTGAGGGATGTTTGCATGAGCATCTATCACATGATCAAACATGGGCATGTCTCCTCCTTCATACTTCCCGGATATTTTATTTAGTACAGATCTACCTAGGTGAGCTTGAACAAACACACCACCATCTACAGTAGTCCCAGGTAGATCAACATTGATGATTAGTTGTAAAAACCTTAGAAACATATACATCTTGTCAGCCTTCTGCACTTTGATATGATCACATTAGCAGTTGAAGATATACTTTGAATAATTGTAAGTTCTTCCCTCAAAGACACCAATAATGCCTAATGAGATATGCCTAGAAAATCTGTCAAGTCCAGATTTCCTATTTGAGATGCACTTGAGATAAGTGTGACAGAGAAATCTGTAGGGCTTGCAGAGTCTTCCTTTCTTTATTTCTCCCTTCTCGAAATCACCATCATACCCCATCAGAAGAAAAACTTTCTCTATGTATTCATTTTCGAACACATCAAGATGACCAGCTTCTACATCTCCCAACTCAAGAACCCTTCTTATTGTCTGTTCATCCAATCTCAGTCGTCAATTCTTCACATCAGCCACAATAACTTAACCATCTTCTTCTATTTGTGTGAAGTTCCAGAAATCAGTGATGTGTGATTGATGAATCATAGGCTCTGCTGATAAGGCATAGAACAGCCTTGATCTTCTTAGATATCGGATAATGTCTTGACACCCTTCTGAAACAGGGTCGTTAGGGTTTAAGAAAGCACACACATTATGCTCTCTCGCAAATCGATTATCCATCTATTCATAAGAAGAAGATTTTGTTAGAATCACATTATTGATATGAGAATACGAACAGTTGTAAGATTAAACAAGAATCAAATGGTTCATTATTGAACATTACGACATGTTTTACTATTAGGACCATGTACAAGACGGAGTACTAACTGATTTACATGTGTACCAACTCAAATAGTGTGGAATCCTATTTGATTGGTGATCCAATCAATGAGAACGCACATAGAATCGATCTTGGATTGATTCTAAATGTTAAGAACGATTGCAAACCGATCTAGTGCGATCTATGAACTTGGAACAGGTTTTATGAAGTCTCTGGACGGCTAGGGTACGATTTAGTACGTAGGGATTCGAATTGTTACGTTTTTCCACGAATTAAGTGGTATTTATAGGTTAGGGTTTCTCATTCGTGCGACTGAACCATTAGCATGGTTCAGTTGTGCGACTGAGTCATGCGGTTGATCCATCCGCATGACTGAGTGTTCAGTCGTGCGACTGAATCAATATCATGTCACAATCATGCGACTGATCCAGTTTCCTGGTTCAGTCGTGCGACTGGTTCATTAGCATGAAGTTGTTCATGCGTATGGTCCATTAGCATGGTTCATTCGCATGAAACCTTCATACGACTAAGTTTGAATATGTTTCTCAATCATTACTTTACTAAGATCTATTCAAACAACCACAAACCTATATAGTTAGTTCAATATGCGTTAGTAAATAATAAACATTGAAACATACACTAAAACATTTAACATTAAGATCATCAATCACATATTCTGTTTCATTCAACTCATACATTTCATTTACATTTAGGATATGACAGACATATTACATTAAGATCATAAACTAGGTACATATGTATCAACATTTACCTTGAACACAGTGATCTGAGAGCAGATACATATGTTTATTTGATGTTTTGATTCGGTAATATTTGAATGTTATAAATAGGGGAAAAGTTTGTTGAGTGCGTGTTTTTCTAGGTCTGAAAAGGTGAACTGAAAAAGCGAATAATAAGTTTTGAAGTCAAAGAACATCATTTATACCTTCTTAGACATATTAATTTTGTTTATTTAATGAAGTGGGACCCAAAAAAATAAGTGGGACCCTCAACAATTTTTCTGTTCTAAGTTCTACCGCAGATCATCTACGGATTCCATAAATCATCTGCGGATGTCTTAACAACTTCTACTGATGAAGTATAACTTAAATTTTCATAGATTACCAAACTATGAATTTAAATTATATTTGTTGATCTTTGCTGATCCGTAGTTTACCAATCTACGGATAGACATTTAAGTTTTCCACACACTGTATTTTCTGTTGATGCTTAAGACGGCACTGTAGCATCTGCTGATGCTTATAGTACACTTGTGAAGATCTCGCTATGAAAGCAAGCTATAACAACAACAAAACAAAAATTGGTTGTTCTAAAGTTTTGAAGATCTCGCTTCCACATCAACAAAATATTCTTGGCTTTGAACAACTATTCAAAAGAATCAACATCAAGCTTCAATTCACATCGGAAATCTACAATTTAGGGGGAGTATTATTGGGTATTCTACCTTTGAAGAAATTGAAGATTTCTAATATTATTGAACTTGAAAACTTGAAGAACAAAAACAACAAAAATATTAGTCTAGAGTTTTTTTTGTAATTATTGTAAATGCTAGATTAGTATAAATATTAACATATATCATTATTGTAAAAGGTGAATAATTCTCCACCAAGGGTGGAATTAATTCCATCAACAATATAATTATATCATCATCCTACATGTATGATGATTTCAATATCAAAGCAATAAACATCAAACATTAAACATATTGTGTTCATCATGTTCTTCATCATCATTATTATTATTTTGGCATCTAATCATTCAAGTTTTGTTATTATCAATATGAATCCTAAGATCCATGCTCATTTTTCCCATTCATATCAGGAACACACAATTGGTATCAGAGCTAGAGTTGATGGATTCATATTGATTTTGATGAGATTTCATGGTTAGATTGCTAAAATTATTGAAGATCTGAAGAAAACTTGGAGAAAAAGTTAGTGTGTTCTTCATGAGAAATCCAATGATTTGGATTCATCAACATAATGCTACAATAGC
>BJCM01157137.1:0-10176 GCA_018326385.1 Flaveria bidentis
TTTCTTCAAGGTTTAATCACAAGCATGTAAGATTTAACCTTGAAAGATTGGGGATTCATTATATCATCATAAAACAACCCCTATTAGGTTGTTAAAACCCCATAAAACCAATTTTACAAGGACAATAGAAGCTAGTCATCCACATATCCGGTTCTAGATGCCAATGTTGGGTTTGTTGGACCATTAACATAGTTGTTTAACCATTTAAACAAGAAAACACATCGGAAACAAAACAAAATAATATGTTTTATAATATGAAATTTAAGCATTAACAATAAACCCAAGAACATAAGGATCATTTATATATGAAAGAACTAGCTTTCAAGTAAAATATAACAACCAAAATGAACCATGGGATTATCTTCCAAAGGCTGCCAAAACGTTAGATGAACTACCTTCCAAAGGCTGCCAAAAACGTAAGATGTGAAGAAGAGGATGAACTTCTTGAATGAGCAAAACACCAAAGAAGATGTCATCAAGCTTGTTACCCACAAGCATAAAGCAAAACACCTTGTTGCAAGGATTTTGACACCAAAACATGCAAGAATGTGGCTGCCGAAAACCCTTTTTTCAGCCTTTTTTATTTTCAAAGATTATGAATCATATTATTAGGGCTTTTATCCGCTGTGTTTTCATGTTTAAAATGGTTAAACAACTTTGATTTTGGTCCATCAAACCCATCAACAAATAGACCACAAGTGCCCCTAAAGGGCGGCCAAAAATTTGTGTTTAAAATGGGGTTCCCCCCCATTTTAAAACACTCGTTTAATTGTTAACTAGTTATATAATGAGTTATCTAATTAACCTTTTAATTATATAACTTACACACACTTTTATTATTTGATGTTATTTAACCAACTTAAATAACATTACAAATAATGTCCATGAACATAATATCCTTATAAGTTGTTCTATCTCACATAGAATTTATTTAGAAAACCCATTTTCTAAATCGGTGTAATTATTTAATTGAATGATCATATCATCAATTAAATATTAATTGGTGTTTGCTAAGCTTGTTATTGGGTATGACCCGACTTGGATCATAATGTACTAACCACATCAATATTCAATGTGTCTTGGGCATAAAGAATCCAACACATCCATCATCAAAAGTCAACTTACATCACCCCCAACAACATCCCAAGTCAAAGCCTACACTTTACATTTTCTGAAAATTTAGAAAATAATTCTAAGTCTTAAGCGCATGGGCACTGTGCAGGAACATGGCCTTCTGGGCACATAGTGAACACATAGGTGCATGGGAAGATTCTGGGCACATGGGAAGATTCTGGACGCATGGGAAGATTCTTGGCGCATGGGCATTATTTGGGTGCATGGCCAACACTTAGTCATTCTCAAAAAATTCTAGGCCCATAGGCACTATGCAGGCGCATGAGTGCATGGGCGCATGGGCAGTCTAGGCGCATGGAAACTTAGCCAAATTTCAGAATATTCTAGGCGCATGGTAACTTTTTGGGGATATGGGATTTTTGGTGCATGGGAACTATTTGGGCGTATGGGATTTTGGGCGCATGGGAAACTTAAGCAAATTCGAATGTTGGGCGCATGGGTAGCCAACTCATACTATCAACCATCATAATCAGTCCCAATAATCATTATAACATGTTCTAAGCATATTTCTAGCATTCTAAGCAATAAAATATGAACATAGCACAATCATAACAACATAATCAGTTAATACATGTAAAAACCCCATTTAAAAGGGGGTTCTAGAACTCACCTTAGCAACCTTTGGGTATGACTTCCTTCAAACCCGTTTGCAATTGAGTTCAAACACCTAAAACCCACCAAAAACACAAACCCGAACACACACACACACAACCACATAAGCATATAACCGACGAATGAGCTAGTCAAGAACATCTTAAAACCAAGAATTCTTACCTTGAATTTGAATTTCTTGCTCTTCTTCTTCAAAACCTGAGCTCTGCTCTTTCTCTCTCTAAAAAATCTGAATGAATAGATAGTATGCACGAAGAGTGGGCGACTTTCACCATTTGCACCCACTTTTGAAACTTTCTTGTCCTTTTGACAGATTTAACCCCTTAATTTGGGTTAAATTGTGTTCCTTTCTTTATTTGCTTTTATTCTTTTTTTTCTCATCTTATTAAAAATATCTGAGTGTTACATAACAGTCTTTAGTATTGTGATTTTTCATGTCACACCACTTGTAACACATTTCTTTGGATTCTTTCTCAGAATCAATCACTATATTCTTCTATTATAGCTTTTAAGGCTTCAAATCTTATTCAAATTTTGCAGTTGATGTATCCTTGCCTTTCCTTTAAACAATATCAAAGGATTCTTGTTTAGCATTTACTGATTTCTGTTGTTTAGGATTCACCACTTTTTGGTTTGATCTCCTGTTGGTTGTTGTTTTGCCTTCCGCGGATCTTCTACTGACTCGGTAGATTTGGTAATCTACAAATCTGCTATTGAAGAATGTTGCTTCTTCCGGAAAAGTTCTGCAGCTTATTTCTTCTTTCCCTTTTGTATAGAAGATAGGTGTACTTCCTCATTAGATGTACATTTTTCAATCACATTAGTTGAGGGTTTTTGTTGCTGATGAAGTTCTTGAAGACCTTCATTTAACTGAGTTATTCTTTTCCAAATAGTCATCAACATGTTCTTTGCTTTGGAGGATATGGAAACTTTGTTTCTTCAAAAACATTGGGAATGATTGTTTCAACTTAAACATTCTTACCAATATCCAATTAATCATCATCATGTTCATCATGTTGGATTCTTTATGCCAAAGACACATAGAATATTGTTGTGGTTAGTACGTAATGATCCATGTCGGGTCATACCCAATAACAAGCTTAGCAAACACCAATATAAACATTTAATTGATGATATGATCATGCAATTAAATAAATACACCAATTTAGAAAATGGGTTTTCTAAATAAATTGCATATGAGATGAAACAACTTATAAGGATATTTTGTTTATAGACATTATTTATAATGTTATTTAAGTTTGTTAAATAACATCAAGTAATAATAATAGTGTGTGTATAAGTTATATAATTAAAAGGTTAATTTGATAACTTATAATTGATATTAGTTAATCAATTTGTAAAAGACATTTTGGGGGGGAAACCCCAAATGTCTTTGAGATTCGGCCGCCCCTTTAGAGGGGTCATTGGCCTTTTGTTTTGACAACATAACTTTTTGAAAACACACACTTCCTCTCTTCTCTCTCATACATGCAAGAACCAAACTTTTCTCTCTAGTTTTCCTAAAGAGTTCATAGCTGAAAATCGGATTTTCAGCCCTCTTTGGTTCGTTTTTGGTGGAGAATACCTAGCAACAAGGTGTTTGCTTCAGGCTTATAGGTATGGATGCTTGAGGACACCTCTTGTAACACCCGGTTATTTTAAAGTCAAGGAAAGAGTGAATAAAGTGAAAGAAAAGAAGGAAAAGAAATAAAACCCAAGTCTAGGAGTAAAAAGTGTCCAAAAGGACAAATTGTTTGAAAATTGGGTGTAAAAGGTGGTATGGCCACCCATATTTCACATACACCATTGATCTTCGGATTTTAGAGAGAGAAAGAGCAGCAAATTCTCGGTTTTGAAGGAAGAAGAAGAAAGGATTTGAATTCAAGGTGAGAATTCGTGTTTATGATGTTCTTAACCGGTTATGTCCGTGGGTTGATGCTTATATGTGTTTGTATGTGTTTGGGTATGTTTTTAGTGGGTCTCTAAACGGTTGACTTCAATTTGGAAACGAGTTTGGAGGAAGCCATACTCAAAGGCTGCAAAGGTGAGTTCTAGGACCCCGCTTTTACTATTTTTAACTGATTTTGGGGCTGGAAATGCATGAATGTATGTTTTTATTAAACTGGGTTTCGGACCCGTATGCTAGAATGTGTGTGGGATGATGTTATGATGTGATGTGTGACTATGTTCATGATTGATGATTTATGATTGTGTTTCTAAGGCTTAGAGGGTAAGATTTAAGCCTAGAACATGATGAATGGTGCATGGAAATCGAATATGATGTTTTAGACCCACTTGATAAGTTTTTAAATCTGCCTAAGTTTTTGGAAGTGAATGCGGATGGAAAGGGTTAATGCGGATGAACATTAACCAATGGGTAAGTCAATGCGGATGAAGTCAACATAGATGAGTATTTGACTAAGTCTAGGAAATGCGGATGAAGTCAATGCGGATGAGCATTTGACTAAGTCTGGGAAATGCGGATGAAGTCAATGCGGATGAGTATTTGACTAAGTCTGGGAAATGCGGATGAGTAAGTCCAATGTAGATGACAAATGCGGATGAACTATAGTAAATGCGGATGAGTAAGTCCAATGCGAATGACAAATGTGGATGAACTATAGTAAATGCGGATGAAGTAAATCCAATGCGGATGAAGTAAATCCAACGCGGATGAACATTAGCAAATGCGGATTATGCCTTCTCCGTAAAACATGTCGTAAATCACCGAATCAAAACATCAAACAAACACATAACTATGTTCACATATCACTGTGTTCAAGGTAAAACATGTCGTAATGTTCAATAATGAACCGTTTGATTCTTGGTTATTCTCACAACTATTCGCATTCTCATGTCAATTATGTTGATTCTAATGCAATATTCTTTATTCTTATGAACAGATGGGTAATCGATTTGCGAGAGAGCACAATATGTGTGCTTTCTTAAACCCTGACGACCCTCACTCAGAAGGATGCCAATACATTATTCAATATCTAAGAATATCTAGGCTGTTTTATGCCTTCTCCGTAGAGCCTGTGATTCATCAATCGCACATTACTGATTTCTTGAACTCCGCCCGAATGGAAGAAAATGGAGAAGTTATTGTGGCGAATGTGAAGAATCAAAGACTGAGACTAGATGAACAGACAATAAGAAGGGTTCTAGAGTTGGGAGATATAGAAGCTAGTCACCCTGATGTGTTTCAAAAAGAATACATTGAGAGAGTGTTCAATCTAATAGGATATGATGGTGACTTCGAGATAGGAGAGATAAAGAAAGGAAGACTGTGCAAGCCATACAGATTTCTCTACCACACTTATCTTAAGTGCATCTCTAACAGGAAATCTAGACTTAACAGATTTTCAAGGCATATTTCTTTGGGCATTATTGGTGTCTTTGGGGGAAGAATATACAACTACTCAAAGTACATCTTCAATTGCTTATGTGACCACATCAAAGTACAGAAGGCTGACAAGATGTACATGTTTCCAAGGTTTCTGCAACTAATCATCAATGCGGATCTACATGGGACTGCTATAGATGGTGATGTGTATGTTCAAGCACACCTACGTAGATCAATTCTGAATAAGATATCCGGGAAGTATGAAGGAGGAGACATGCCTATGTTTGCTCATGTGGTAGATGCGAATGCAAACATCCCTCAAGAATTAATATGGGAAGAAGTTAAAGAGAGCTCATCTACCAACACTGTACAATCATCATCTTCACCTCTTCAATCACCCATTAACCAACAACGTCAAACACCACAATCACAATCTTCTATCATCCAAAACACCCAAACAATCTCCATAATCCACCCTCTATCACAAGATCAACCCTAAACACCCCAATCATACTCTTCAACTAGTTAAAACACTCAGCCAATCTCTCCACTTCTTTATCTATCATCTTAGAGTGTGCATACTGAACCCATTTCTGTCACTCAATCTCTTAACTCACTTCACTTTGGTGAGACTAAGTTGATTTCTCAAGACAACACCATTCCATTCTCACACTCCAACTCTCAACAACCGGTGACCTCTAATCAAACTGAACCTTTTGTGCACAGTGTAGATCTTGAACAACAACCACACAAAGATAAACCCTTTCAAGCTAAAGAGGCATGCTCTAGCTTAACAAGTATAGCTCATATTAAAGACCATGATGGTGAGTTTGCTACTCAACATCATAAAGAAGAAGAAGCAAACTATGTGGATGTAACTTCTTACTATGAAAATGATCTTAGTGATAATGATATCCCAGTGAGCAAAAGTTATCTGGTTGTTGAATACCACAAGCTTGTTGTGAAGTCTAACTACAGAAAGCAAAAAATTCAAAAGCTGAAAGGGATAATAAAAGAAAAAGATAATTAGCTGATGCAGCAAGAAGCGAAAATCAAAAGATTAAGAGAAGATGATTAATTCAATAATGTGTTGGGGTTTGTTGGAACATGAAACATAGTTTAACCATTTAAACTTTGTGAAAACGCAGCGGAAATAAACTTTGTGAAAACGCAGCGGAAATAAACTTTATAACATAGTTTATGAACTGAAAATTTCGGTTTCAAATTGATATTATAAAGTTACAAAACAAACCCAAGAACAAAGGAACTTTTACATGTGAATAAGACTAGCTATGTAAACACAAACATACATTATGGACAGCCATAAAGAGGCTGCCATAAACTACCTTTCAGCTGCAAAAGTGTCGAGATTATTGAGGATATGCTCCAAGAAAACGACTAAGGCACCAAAAGAGGTCCTCTCAAGCTTGCATACCCCAAGCTCTATAGCAAAACACCTTTGTTGCTAGGATTTCCACACCAAATCGTAAGAAGAGGCTGCTGAAACACCCCCTTTTCAGCCTTGTGTTTCTTCTAAGATGAGAGAAAAAACCTACTCTTGCATGTATGAGAGAGAAGAAGAAAATGGGAGAGTATGTCTAGTCTTAGTGGGTGTGATTTTCAAAGGCAACAAAAGACTTGTAATGCCCTTGAGGGCGGCCGAATCTTGCTTTGAAAATAGTTTCCCCCCATTTTAAAACACCCACTAAATAGAGAACTAGTTACATTATAAGTTGTATAATTAACCTCTTAATTATAAAACTTAAACACACTATTATTATTTGGTGTTATTTAACCAACTTAAATAACATTATAAATAATATCCATGAACAAAATATCCATATAAATTGTTCTTTCTCAATTACAATTTATTTAGAAAACCCATTATCTAAATTGGTGTAATTATTTAATTCCATGATCATATCATCAAATTAAATACATGTTGGCATTTGCTTAGCTTGTTATTGGGTATGACCCGACTTGGATCATGACGTACTAACCACATGAATGTTCTATGTGTCTTGGGCACAAAGAAACCAACATAATGAAGTGATTAATGCTCTTCTTCAACAAGAATCTGAGCACAAAGAAACCAACATAATAAAGTTTGAGAGATATGAGAATGAGAAGTTGATGCTGAAAATTGATCAAGTAATTGACTCTCTCTTTGCTTAATCAGCTGTGTTGAAAAGAAAAGAAGAAGAGGTTAAGGAGCTAAAAATGAAAATATGTTTACTCGAATCAAATGCTGCTCCTACAACAAATCAAACTAAAGAAGCTTTTGAGATCACAAAGCAAATCATTCAATACAGAAGAACAAGGAGGTACTTGGGTGTTGTGAAGAAGGAAGTGATTGAGATACAAGATTCACCAAAAAGGACTAAAACTATTGAATCTTTATCCTTAAAGCCCATGTCCCCTGCTGAAACAACAAATGATGATGAATGGAATGAGCTCATAAAGAACGAATCTACCAAAGAACAAAAAAGAAGAAATGGCTGATGACCTGCTGACCACTAGAGACATACTTGAAGAAAGGCCAAAATACTTAATGTTTATGACTCTAATAAATCATGGTTTTTCCGTATGATATGGTGGAAAGGATGAGCATGAGTGAAATGAGATGTGTTGAAATAGTTTGTTGTGGCTAGTTTCATAATTCCAAACTGCAACTATGAAACATTCATAACTTATCAATCAATTCAGATAATCAAGAAGGAGTTGGGTCACTGTGATACAGCTAAGCTCTTAAAATAAAATATGATATGCTACAAAAGCTAAGGAGGATGATGGAGCATGTCATGGTTGTTGAGGTTGACATAGGGGTGGGATTCAGAACTAAAGCTCCTAACCCATCATGGGAGCAATAAAGCAAACTCCCTGCTCATCCTATAACTCTTGAATCTAAAGATTAACATAAAGGGATAGATAAGCTGATAAGAGAGCCTAGGGCAGTTATCCCTGGAAAAGTATGGCCTCTAGGTACGACTATGAGAGAGATCAATGATAAAAAATCAACTCTAATCCAATTATTTGACCATCTCACAACCCCCTCTACAAATGAATGGTCAACAAACTTTACCTTCTAGTCCTCTCTGAACTCACTGATATTGAGCACACTTCCATCTCTCATACTCAGTGATTGGCAGGAGTAGTGCTATTGCCATAGAATGTTAGGGGCTTACATCTTTGAAATGCCCCATGATTACAGCCTCATGCTGCCTCGAGCATAGGCTCTTCTTTTTCTTCCTCATTAGTAGAGACAACCGTCTCGGTCTCCGGTTGCTCTCTCTCTCTCCCCTAAGAATTTGTTCCTCTCCTTCCTTTTGCCTTCTCTCACAGCCTTGATCACTTCCGTCACCATAGCGGTAAGATTATTTGTATGACCTCGTGAACCTCCTCTACCACAGCCTCCTACACTGAGGCCCTCAAATTAGCACTCTCGCCACCACCCTCCGGATGAGGGGTCTCGGGCTCTTCATGAGCCACCTCTTCAGCTTGAGGCCTTCCTATCGTGACTCGTGATCCAACACCACGTCCACCACGACCTCCACCTCTAGAAGGCTTTGAAGATCTACCACTGCCATCCTCTAACACACTATAAGATTCAAACACTAACACGGTCATTCAAGGTAATAGCTTAGTTTATGTCAAGTATAGTAAGTCCCTAACTACAGTGGCAAGTTCTGACTATATGAGTATCTAAATCTACTAAAGGCACATAAAACACATAACATGCGCACATAAAGCTAGTTAAAATTAAATAAAATACCTTATGGCACACAACTACTCAAACTGGCACCCTTCCCTTTGTCCCATTTTCAGTTTAAGTTTAGGGTTCTTTTGAAAATTTTAGCCCATTTCAGTTAAACTTTGGATTTGATACCAACTTGTAAGGCCTTGTTCCCGGACACTCATAGTTGGTTGGTCATTGCACATCAAAACAAATAATTTTCATTTACGATTACTAAAACATTGTAGCGGAATCAATTCAAACCATATCATTATGATTGTTTTTGCAAAATAATACATCGTTGACAGAATACAAAATATAACTCGTTGCATTATATCACAAAAACATTATTCTTATACAAAATGGATGCCATCCAAAATAAGCCAAGTAGCCGCCAGTGCCATCCTCAGCAACATCTACCTGCCAACTGGAAACACATAAAAGTCAATGTTGCTAAGTGAGTTCTAGATTTAAAATAAAATATACTTTACTTTCATTCAAAACCATTCTTTCTTTACTTTCACAAGTGATCAAGCATCATACATACACATAGATAATAACATTATTATCATCATCATTATTTGTTAACTTTCATTCATTCATCAATGTACATCATCGTTATCATTCCTTATCTTCTTTTATGTACCTTACGTAAATTCATCATTAACTTCTTTACATTCCGGACCAATGCCATGTTCTATACCCTAGCGTCATGCATAAAGTGGGTACTAGGCCGAGATCTATAAATAGACACCCATACATTGTGCCCGGTGGCCTGACCACAATATCGGGGTAAGCGACAAGGGTAGACCCCTGTGTGTATCCTTCTAGGGTAGCTAACCCACACACTGTTGAGCTAACACCCTTTATTGGGTCTAAACCTTCATACAAGGCTTGCAAGACTATCTTTACTTTCCTTCCACTAATGGATGCATTCTTTCATTCATTACGTTCCTCGTTTCATTATCTTCCACTTTACGATACATAATACTTTCTATTTACTTTCATAACCATACCACGTAAAGCCACGGAAAATAAACGTACATAACAAGGAACATACCATAATCATAACCATGCCATATATAACATCACCATACACATCACTTACAACAACATACATAACATAACATACATCACCCTGTTGGGTTTGTTGGACCATTAACATAGTTGTTTAACCATTTAAACAAGAAAACGCAGCTGAAACAAAACAAAATAATATATTTTATAATCTGAAATTTAAGTATATTATTTGTCAACAACAAACCCAAGAACATAAGGATCATTTATATGTGAAAGAACTAGCATTCAAGTAAAATATAACAACCAAAATGAACCATGGAACTACCTTCCA
>BJCM01157145.1:0-17871 GCA_018326385.1 Flaveria bidentis
TTGAATGTAGCTTCTGAAGAAGGTCTTGATTTAAGATTTCCAATCAATTGCAGGTGAACGTGTGGAGAAGGAGGGGTTCAGTTGTGTGAGAAAAAGCCGCGAGTGTGGTTAGTCGTTTGTGTTGATTTCAGGTGTTTAGGTTGAAATTGTACTTAGAAATAGATTAGAAACGTTTAAACAATTGTGTGGGTTCAATTAATTCGATAATTATCAAGTTTTAATGGTCGTACGTTGCGGGTTGATGATCGGCCCTTACCCGACCTTGTACCCACTCGCATCCGATGTTAAAGACCAATTAAGGTCCTTTAATGGGTTCGAATCGACTCCACGAAGCAATTGAAACATTTTGAGGTTGGAATTTGAAGAGAAAGTAATCGTTTGTAGGTGGCCGGAGCCCGGCCGGAGGTGGCCGGAGCTTGCTGCCGGAACCACGGGTTCAAAAAAGGGAAAGGGGTGGGTTTTAATAATTTACATAAATGGTCCCTGAAGTTTCAACCTTTGTTATTTTATGCCAAAATATTTATTTTAAAGTTCCAAGATTAACCCCTTAACTTTTAAGTTTCAACCCTTTTTAAGTTTTATAATTTTTATAAATTATTATTATTATTATTATTATTATTATTATCATAATTATTATTATTATTACTCTTATAATTAGTTATTATTAGGATTAGTATTATTATTATTATCATTATTGTTATTATTATAATTATTATGATTATAATTTATTTATTAAGTAATAATTAATATTATTAACCTTTAAACTAAAGGATTAAAAGTAAAAAGAATTATAAGCATAAATGGGCCATAAGTTTCACATATGGCAACAATGGTCCTTACAAAAATTTTAACGATGCAACCTTTTTATTAACTAAAAAATACAGGATGTTACACCCAAATATCTTTAAATGCTGCAAATCAAGCTTTTACCCTTTCAAAGACTCATAGGGAGTGCAATATTTTAAGGCTTTGGTTTGCACCCTATTTAGAATGTAGACTGAATGTCTCACTCCCTCTGCCCATAGTTCTTGTGGCAGATCCATTGCCTTTAAGAAAATCTAGTCATATTCAAAACTGATCTATTCCTCCTTTCCACCATCCTATTTTGTTGAGGAGAGTAGGGCGCTGTCAAGTGTCTCACAATCCCATTTAGCTCACAAAATTGATTAAATGCTTTAGAGGTAAACTCCCCCCCTCTGTCAGACCTTAGAGTCTTTATCTTTGGGTCTAGCTCATTTTTAACCTTCATCTTAAACATTTTGAAGGTTTCTAATGCCTGATCTTTACTCTTTAACATGTATACCCACATGTACCTTGTATAGTCATCTACCAAAAGCATGAAGTACTTATACCCACACGTACCTTGTGCAGTCATCTACCTTGTACAGGTCCATTGACACCAAATGCAATGGTTTTTGAGATCTATAGACTGAGCTAATAGGGAATGGATTTCTTGGATGCTTACCTGCCATGCAAGCCTCACATAATTTGGCTGGGTGGTTTATCACCGGTATTCCCTTCACCATCTGCTTGTTGGTCATATTTCGTAGTGAATCAAAGTTCACGTGGCCTAGCCTTCCATGCCAGAGCCATGGGGTACTTTGCATCTCAGCTTGAAAGCACATTGGAGCACCAACACTCAGACTTATTTTGTAGAGTCTGTTAGGAGATCTCTTCACTTTCATCAGGAGCTTGCCATCCTTCTCAAACAACCACATAAAATCATCTTTCATTCTTACCTCACATCCTCCTTGAGTTGCCTGACCAAGGCTCAAGATGTTACTTTTCAAGTGAGGGATGTAGTAAACATCAGACAAGAGTCGATGTTCACCATGCTTCCCTTCCAAGATCACAGACCCCCTGCCTTCTATCTCTACACGAGTTATCACCAAATCTAACCTTTCCCCCAACTTTTCTATCTAAACTAGAGAATAATGAATAGTTTCCAGTCAGATGGTTAGACGCCCCATTATCAAGATACCAAACAAGACTATCCTTAGGACTATTACTTAAGCTAGATGTGTCTAGTTCTAGTTTTGTGGGTATTACCTTGTGCTCGTTCAAGAACACCAATTCCCCTTTGGTTTCAATATGAATGGTCGTAAGTAGGGCAGGTTCCTCAACTTCAGTTTGAGTTAGATTCGCTTCCGAAGCTTGTGTCTTTGTTGTTGAACACTCGGAAGCATAGTGGCCATACTTTTCACACTTAAATCACTTTATCTTTGATTTATCCTTCTTAATTTTATTCGACTTCGAGTGATTACGATTAGTCTCCCTTCCTTTCCGACCCGATCTGTTCCTGTTACTTGAGGTTAAAGGTATGCTTCCATCTTTATTCTTATTCCACTTCTTGGGCTTCCCATCTGAATCTTTCTTTCTGGATTGCCACTCAGCATAAGTCAATAGCAATGGATCTTCATTGGAAGAAACTGCTTTATTCTTTATACCAGTTCTCTCTTCGAAGGTTTTCAACCTACCAATGGCTTCTTGAAGCACCATTGCATAAAGATCTACAAATTGTTCTATCAAAGCGACGATCTGAATGAATCTTTCAGGAACCGCTTCTAGAAACTTTCTCACGAGTACAGTTTTCGAATAGGATTCGCCTAATTCTGAGGCCTTTGATGAGAGCCCAGTTAGCCTTCCTGCAAAATCATCTATTGTCTCAGCTTCCTTCATCTTGAGACTTTGAAATTCAGCCTTCAGATTCTGCAATCTTGCTTTCTTTACACGACAAGCTCCAATGAACCTCGTCTTGAGCGACTTCCAAATCTCCTTCGCTGTCGCCAAGTCGGCTACCTGGAGGACCATTTCCTCGGGCATCGCCTGAAACAAGTACGCGATCGCCGCGTTGTTTTTCTTGGCATCGACCGCTGCCCCTGCAGCAGGTTCAATCACCTCCCATAGACCATGGACATTGAAGATTGCCTTCAATTTCACTGCCCAGATGGTATAGTTGGTGGGTGTCAGTAGGGGACATTGAAGAGGAATCGTTGTGTAGTTATCTCTTGACACGATTGCGTTTGGTTGTGCCATTGTCGTTCTTCGCTTGTAAACACTTCAGAATCGAAGATCCTAAGTCTTCTGATCAAGATCATGAGCTTCTTGTTCCTTGAAGCTCTGATACCAAATGTAGAACATGTACCAAGAAGAAACGGAAAAAATATTTTTTTTGTATATTCAATTCAATAGAGTAGTTATTAACTACTTATAACTACCATTTGAAACATTTACAACTACAACCCCTGAACAATTTTGGAATTACAAACATAGCTAAAACTGTCAATACGTTACGTAATACGTTATAACCATGCTTAGCAGTGGAATCGAAACTTAACAAACACACTAAGAGAATTTTACATCTAAATGTTGATAATTTATTTTAAACAAATTAAAAAATTAAAAGACTACGAAAGAGTATGTGCAAAAGCACTATAAGAACGATTATAGTCTATTTTATAAAGTATAGAGTAAAAAAAAGTATGAAAAAAAATTCATGTTGGAACTATGATAAAATTAAGCATGTAGAAATGATAAATCCTGAATTTTATAAAACGTTATAATTTAATATTTATGTAAAAGGAAAAAAACTATAAAAATATTCGTAGTAGTTTCGACAACTTAAACTTCGTGTCTCAAATACTAAGCATAAACAGTAGATATTAGAAGTTCAAAAAATTTACATGAATATATAAGTTTTGGATACACAACCAAATCAGTAAAGAATTACGAAAACCATTCGATACACTTATAATTAAAAAAAGAATTAAACAACCGGTTACAAAACCCTCTTATTTGTATTGAAGTTATATAAAAGAGTAAATTGTTATTTTTATTTTTATGATTTAATGAAAATTGTATTTTCATTTAAATCTTGTCTTACTCATTCAGTCCGTTAACTTCATCTGAAATTATTCGTTAAATTACTAGATCAAGTTAAAAAATAATAAAATATATATGTAAAATAACCAATATACCCCTCATTTAACAAATAATTTTGGATGGAGTTAACAACAAGAATAATTATGAAAAGATTTGTAAACGAACGGGATCCAGATGCAGAAAACAAACTATTAGTTGACAGTGATAAATTTCAGCAAACCACATGAACAAAATTAATAATTTAGTATATACAAAATATACAATGGATATAGAGGTAATTCAAATTAAAATTTTTAAACGAGCCGAGCCGGCTCAAAAATTTTAACTAGCTCAATACACCGGCTCGAGTTCGGCTCGTGAAAAGCTCGAGCCAGCTCGTAGCTCGTTCAAGCCGGTTCGATTTAAAATTTTTATTTTTTATTTTTTCACATTAATTTATATGAAAACACAAAAAAAATATATTAGAGTTTTTACCTTTTGCTTAATACTCCGTACTTAGGAAAACAAAGAATATTATTTTGAATATAACTAATTTACTATCAAGATATATATTTTTTAAACAAAATAATTAATATTTCTAAAAAAATCCATTTTTATTTTAAGAAAATCTTTTTAAAATCGTAATATAAAAATAAAAATCATAATAGTAGTAGTAATAATAATAATACTATATAAATATATATATGTATACACATATATTATATGCACCGAGTCACGAGCCGAACTTGAACTGAATTAACACTGGCATGAGTTCGGCTCGTTTAGAATTCAAGCCGAGTTTTTTTCAAGTTTAATTCGAACGAACTTTGAATCACAAACTTTTTGTACGGTAATAATTCAAATTGATCATCTACTAACAACTCTATAACGACAAGGGATAATACCGAATCCATAAGGCATAATATAATTTGGCAACGAGATTTCTACAGCCGCCAGATCCTAAATCGAAACAGTGGGTGACATCGTCCTTCATCTCTTACCCCACAAAAATCACAACTAATGGTGGAAATCGAGTGGGTGGGGTACGTGTTAGCTCCTCAATGGACATTCAAACGATAAGATTCCATCCCCAATTTTGTTCCTATTCAATTTCTCCCCCATCATTAACGTTTAAGTGCTTGTAGTCTCTATTGCACCTCCATTAATGGAAGCTCGATTTTAACCCCTTTGTCTTTTTTCCCCACAATTAATAAGTTCAATCGTCATCTTCAATCGGGTACGCAGTTCTATTTCAGATATGAGTACTGATTGCACCTGTTTGTTTGTTTGTTTTATCTGGGTGCCCACAAAGTGTTTGTATAAATGCGTCAATAAGTTTTCTTATTTAATCTTTGGTTTATTATTTTATCATGTCCCCCATGCAAATGTGTTCATCTTTAGGTGTATGTTTGAAAATTGAAGACCCACAATCGCTTCTCATTCTTAACGTTAAATGGATTAAACAGTGTGTAAATATCAAGAATTAGTTTGATAGAAGAAAACTTTTCATTTTTACTTTTGATGGATCTTTCCATCTTATTTTGTTGATTATTTTGTGTTTTCTTTTTTTTATTTTATTTTCAGAGGAACATGGCTGCTGCTCCAATATGCTTCAAAATATGTTGCAAAGATCAAACTGGAAACAAGGATATGTGTGTTTGGTATAATTCTGTTGGTGTTTTGTTGAAACCAAACAAAAGTCTGCTCAAATGTGCAAACTTGTTAAGATCAATCTCTGTTAATTCATCTGAGAGAGAGAAATCATCAAAGTTTGTAGTAAAGTCTAGTTCTAGAGAGAAACATTTACAGTCACTAGATTCTTACTTTGGAAAAGTTAAGGAGAATACACATCAATGTTCTCCAAGTTCTGGAAACGATGATCCTGTCTCATCTGCTGCAAGAGATGAAAGGTCTAACACCATGAAATATATAGGCGAAAACGAGCGAGCTATAGTAGATGGTGGTGGTGGTTTGAAGAGTGGTGATGATGAAACTTCTGGTCTCTACTTGATGTAAAGCACTCAACTTTTATTATCATTACTTTTATTTCTAATTCATGTGTACATATGCATTCATTAATAGGTAAAATTTTTGTTGCAGAAGCACAATGATTTCCATAAACATTGGGGTTTATTTGTTTGAAATTGCAAGCCCAATCAAGAACTCTGATTTGGACCTCTTCTCACTTCCAGCACTCTATGGAGCAAAGATTAATCATTTGATTTTATACGGAGAATGGTGGCGGCTACTGACACCAATGTTTCTGGTACAAGATTGACGACTGGGTTCGTGCCATTCTAGAGGAGTTAACTGTTTTCATTCTGTGATCTATATCCACTCAAGTAACCATATGTTCAGAAGTGGAAAATGAACGGGCTGGGTTATGGGTCAAAATAGATAACTTTTCTGAATGTGTGGAAACGGGCTGGGTTGACTTAAACAGTTTTGTCTTATTATAAATAATTCGACAAAATAATTGTGTGTCGAATATGAAACGTCTTATTTCAATAAATTCTATTTTAAAATAACATGACTCAGGTGGGGGTGGCCCCTTGTTGCTAAATTTAGCCTATTTATTTGATTGATATACACCCGTATTGGTCCTCATATATGCCGCGTATTGGACCTCATATATGCCCGTATACACACCCTCTTATACACCCATATATGTACTTATATGCCCATGTACAACTCTTTCTACGCTCGTAATAGGGGGTACATTGAGTAAAACCATAGGTGTGGATACGATTAACACAACCCTGGTTTTATGCATCAAAAATAAACTTTGGACTTTTTTTACCTCTTGTATTTTAAGCTAATTTTTTTTACTTTACCTTTTTAGCCCGTTAGGGGCAAAGCATAACCCAGATCGACCCTTCGTAAATAAATAAGTCGAAATTGCAACTTGAACGTAAGATACATGTAATCACAAGTAGCAACCAGCTAAGGTCCACTGCAGAATGCAACTAGCTAAGGTCTATTGCAGTATGCAGTTTTAAACCTTAACAGTGAAAATTTTATCTTTTTTGCAGCACACAGGGATGCTTCACATGTGGCTTGGTTGTTGGGTTCTGCTGACATTTGGTCCTCAAGTATGCAGAGCGTATGGCCCGTTCACTTTTTTCTTGATATACATACTCGGTGGACTCTCAGGCAACTTGACCAGTTTTCTTCACACCCCTGATCCAACCGTTGGTGGAACAGTAAGCAAACAAGAAATCAAATATCATTCATTTTTTAATCTTAAGTTTTGTTTTTTAATCAGATATTGGTTGTTTAAACGAGTGTTCGATTTGAACTCTTCAGGGACCTGTGTTTGGTATAATCGGAGCCTGGCTTAATTATCAATATCAGAACAAGGATGCCATGAGTAAAGATCTCTTTGAAAGCATGTATCAGAAGGCGGTTGTTGCTACTGCTCTTGGTTTTGTTTTATCAACTTTTGGTCCAATTGATGACTGGTTAGTAAAATTTGTATATTTTTCAATATTTATGACTTAAATCTTAAAATAAACAGAATTTGTCAAACAATTACTAAATAACATACATATGGCTTAAAATAATAATAATAATAATAGCATAAATATTATTGCAGGACACATGTTGTTTCATTGTTCACTGGCATAGCTTACGGGTTCTTTACATGCCCGACATTACAACCGGAAACTCGAGAAGAAAATGGAATGACACTGATAGGACGAAGCGTGGATCCTTGTAAATCCATCATGTTTTTCTCCATTTTTGTTCTGGTTTTGAGTTCTTTGCTTCTTGTATTTGAACCACCACTGGGTTCACTAGCTATAGACACCCTTGTGTAATCCTAACACCAAAAGGGTGTGTGTGTGTGTGTGTGTGTGTGTGTATATATATATATATATATATATATATATATGTAATATAGGTGTAATTTGGTGTGCTCAAAGCCTCTATCCCTTTGACACCAGTGTTTTTGTGTGTTATATGGTGTGATTTTATAGAAATTGGGTTAAAGTCTTTCGGCTCACCGTGTTTATTGTCATAATTTATTCAGTGTTACTCGAATATTACATACGATATTACGTACTGCGTTTGTCAAATGTTTACTGGTCTCATGTAATGCTCCTAAAGTCTGATACACCTCAACTTTTATCTAAAAAAAAGTGTAAAATAAAAACCATAATGATGTAGATCCTGATCCAAGTCTAACAAGTCTCACATTATTCAGGGACCTTTTTTTGTATATTTGGATTTATTCCAATTGAAGTTCCCATTATCTGCATGTTCCTTTGTTTTGTTACAGTTTTATTGGTCATGTTTCTTTAGTTGTACTCTTTGCTTTCTAGGTAGTATCTTTGTTTTAAAAAGTAGTACGTGGGTTAGTCTTTAGTGATATATGTAATAGTTTGTTATTGAATGAAAAGGCAAAATTTGTGTTGATTTATCTCTTGAGTGTGAGAGTTAAATTGATTGTTTTTGCTAGCTCAATTGTGGCATATTGGGTGGTGTTCTTAGACACGATTTCTTAACCGAAGTGGTGTATCTGTATCTTTGGTTAGATATCGCAGCCCTAGCGTTTGTTTCGATGGTGAATCCGAAACAAGCCTTAGATCTATCCGTTTATTTGATCGTTACGTTTGAATCGATATTCTCCGGGCTGATTTTCCTATCACATAATAAATGATTATAAAAGCAGATGCAAAAGCATTGCTACTAAAATTTAACATTGATGTAGGAGTGAGAACTAACCGAGTGTAGCATAGCTACAGCTCGACGCGTGCTTCATCTTCAACGCTTGGCTGTAATTACTGTTGCCATTGGGTGCCTTTAATTTGATTATTTGGGTATTCTATTCATATGGTTAAGATGATCTCGTTTTGAATCACCAATGCAACCAGTTTCTAAAAAGAAAAGCATACATGTCAATCCTTAAATCTTCTTGTCCAAAACTTTGTAAGTGGTTCCTTCTAAATTCACAATTTAGCCACCTTCTATCCAAAACACATTGAAACTAAATGTAATGATTAACACAACCACATGCCTTCGATTACTAAGAATGATTGTAAGCTTGCATCCAACATTACCACATACCAAAGTTCTTAGCCGCAAGTGTGAACCCAATTATCTCAGTCAACGGGGCAACATCATCATGCACCGTCTACCCACCATCTCCCAGACCAGCACCTCCTATATGGACTCGTACAAGATTGCATATCATACACAAAATAAATGACACAAACCGGGTGTTACATAATCACACGTAAAAAGAAGTAATGTCTTAATTTCGTTTGAATTGGATTGTACTATGTTAAAGATCAACAAACATGTAACACCTATATTGCATCAACCACTTGTTTCATAAAGTAGCTCTCAAAACCTTAAACAAAGTCATAGGAAGCTCTCAAGTTAAATAACTCCATAATTATAAGATAATACAACTCATAATGATATTTCTAATAAAACTTTGATCAAATCAACCCATCTCCCTCTGTAGCTTGCCATTCTACAATGGCGAGTGTGTGACGGCCCCCACATGCCACATATTTAGCGCACCACCGCCCTAGTCCACTTTCACCGTCATCTTTTGGTGGTGGTAAGTCAATAGGTACTTCTGATGGATGACCCGTTGTCACCTTTCTACCATATCCTAATCTTCCATGGTCCCCACGGCCAAACTAACAGTTCAAATGAGTAGAAGTGTAAAAATCGATACAATAATCACTTTTAATCGAGCTATTGTTGTGTCAACTTTATAAGTCGAGGGTTTGTTGTAACTTACAGAGAACATACGACCATCACGAGTCAATGCAACAGAATGAGTTCCGCCACATGACACCTGGACAATATCCTCGCCAGCTAGAAGCTGAACTTGCTGAGGTACCATTTTACTGCTTTTGTCATCTCCAAATCCAAGTCTTCCATGTTCCCCTCTACCCCACCCGTATACCTGTTGAAAGAAACGGTTACGTCGGAACATTTGTTGACCTTGATTTTAGCAAAAAAGAAGTAAAAGAAAGAAAAAAAATTGTAAAGAATTTTGGATAGAAGTCGTAAAGTTATGGATATAATGAGTTATTGAAGAAATGGAGCATCAGGTACCTCTCCATCATCTGTTAGAGCAGTAGAATGCCAACCACCGGCAGCAACATCAACCTGAAATTACACAGATTTTGGAACTTAGTTGGGTAAAATGAACAAATCATATAAACAAATTTATAGTTGGATAAATTGCATAAAACAGCAACCAAACTTTGGTATGATTTCTGTTTTGCGTAAAAGCTCAAACTTTAAAAAGATCTTGATAGAAAATCTCACACTTTCAAGAAAATAAAGTGACAGTAATACCCTAATACAACTTAGATACCCGCTCAATATAATGCCTTGGCAACTCTGACAATACAAGATTCCCCCAAATGAAGCTATTTGGAAAGTTTGAGACCTTTAAAAATGCAATCTAAGCGAGTTACGGAGTTACCCAAAACAGAAATCAGAACAAAGTTCATTATTTTCTCATGCAATTTGTATTGTAGACTTATAGCAAATATAAAAGCTTATCATTATATAAAGATGGTAAAAGAATAACCAATCTAAGGCCGGATAGTCCTTGAACAGGAACGGGTTGTGATCTGGGCTGGGTATCCCCTGTTCCTAGCTGCCCGTATTCATTATTGCCCCAAGCCCACAGATTTCCATCCTCAAGAAGCGCCAAATTGTGAAAAGCCCCAACCGCAATCAACTTAACCTTCTCAAGACCTTGTACTCTCACAGGCGTTGAAATTTGTTTTCTACAACAAAATTATAAAAATCAGACACCTTTTGCAGAAAGCTATAAAGAACAAAGGCGAATCAGCAGTGTACATGTCTCCAGGGGGCCATGGTTGACCCCAGGTCCAAACATGTCCTTCGCGTGTCAGCACAACTGAATGTGTGCCGCCAGCAGCTACCTGCATACAAGATGTAAAATTAATATTAAACAAAAACTAAAAGAACTTAACATTGGTGTTAAGTAGATGAAAAATAGACCTGGCGAACCGAAAGCTTTGATGCACATCTTTGAGGAGTCACGATATCTCTCCTTAAAGTCCTACCAGAATCACCTTTCTTTTCAAGCTCTTCACCACACTGCCCATACTCGTTTCCACCTACCAATTAATTGTTATTACTCGATATTAGTAACACCAATTTTTATCCAGTAGTTTCTTATATTTGTTTTCATCGAGAATGTTTAAATATTGGACCGTATTATAAAAGTGAGCAGGTGAAACATATACCCCAAGCATAAGCACGGCCTTGATCATCAACAGCAAGACAATGCCAACCACCAATAGCTGCCTGAATCAACAATTAACAAATGAAAACCACAACCGGAATACCATTTTCAAGTTCTTGTTCATCGCCACTAGAGTAATCATGCTTTACCTGAACAATCTTAACATTGTCAAGAGCTTTAACCTGACTAGGTATATTCTCAGTTTTTGTTGTTGGTTGGTGCCCCAAAGTTCCTCTTTGATTCCAACCCCACATAAACAACTGTTAAACATACAACATATCATAAACGTTAGTCTCCATTTCCAAAGAAAAACATTTGTCATCAGCCAATATCCAAAACACAAACTTTTTATCAGGTCATAATCACAAGCATATAACTTCAATCAGCTTTAACCACATGCTAAATTTGGATCCATATTGTTAGATTCTTTCATTCCACAACAAAAAGACCCCCGCTTTTTCCAAAATAACATAGCACATAGAATTGATCTTTGCAAATTCTAGAAATCAGCCTCTGTAACACGTCAAATAATGAATATAAACATATAACTTCAATCAGTCCTGCTAATCCCCAGCTTTACAATTAGTAGTACTTTTATAGGTGTTACCCTATATCATAATCATGATCTCTCCAAACTTAATCTCCTATCTTGCTTAAATGCTCCAACACACACACTTCTAAGTTCTAACCATTACAACATACAAACAGATTCAACTAATCATATACACATATACAACCACAAGCGTTATATCATATGTACAAACTAAAACAAATTAGTACTTTTGGGGCTTTATAATCTCCTACATATGGTAACAAATTAGCAATAAGAACACAATATACGAAATCCCCACTTCTGAGAAACCCTAGAACAGTGATCACAATCATCATCCAATTCATTCGTTCAATAATTACTGCTCCAAAATCACAAAGTTCAAATCTTTTAGCATAAACAATCTACACCAACAAAAGCACGATCATTAACCTACAATCTTCACAACATTACTTTTTAAACATTCCGATAACACAAAGAAGAACCCACAAAACAATTGCAACATCAACAACACCGACAAATCAAACAGAGTACAGTGTACGTCGGTGTTTAGAATGATCGGAGATATACCTTGCCGTCGTCACAAACGGCGAGAGAGTTCCGGCTGCCGGCGACGACGGATTTCACGGTGACTGAACTGAGAGCTGTGACGGTGGAGATCCATTCTTTCTCTTCGTCGTCTCCTAACCCCAGTTGTCCGTCTTCTCCGGAGCCCCTGTAACACCAAAAACAAAGAGACGGTGAGTCTAAGGTGGTGTACGACGGTGGTGTGACGGTGGTTGTGGTGGTGGTGTTACCAGACGATGACGGCGGTGGTATTGACAGCCATTGGAAAGAGTTTAGAAAAGGAGTTTACGGATGTTGGTGATTATTTGTGATGATAAACCTTAATGTTGCTCGTGTTTTTGGTTTTTATTTGCTTTTTAAAAGGTGAGGGGATGTTGTTGATCCTGACGTTATGATTGTTTATTGTAAATATGGCAAGCATGTTTAGTGGGAAACAATGGATATCTTGTAATGGATTCTTTATTCTTTTTAAGGGTTTAAGTTTTATAACCTTTTGATTCCGTAATGAAACGTTAACATTAAAATTATTAGCCAGATAACGCCTCCGCCACCATCCTTGCCGGAGTTTTCCCGGCGTTATGGGGCTATGCCGTCTTTCAATAACACCAGAGTTTGATGCTATTGTTCGAATCGATAAAGAGAAGAAGAATAGAGAGAAACTTCGAATCGTCAGTAAAGGATCCGACGAGACTGCTACTTGCGATGCTCCGATGAGAACACTGTCTTAATCGAATGGCCGACGTCACTCCGACAAACACAGTAAGCTCTTCTCCACCGGTTGGGGGCCCTGCTAGTTGTTATCGCCATGGTGGTGGACTGGTGGTAATGGCGGAGGAGGAGTGTATGGTGGTGGTTTTTTTGTGTGGTGGTTTAAATGTGAAGAGGTATATTGTAGATGTTAAATCAAGAGAATGGGTTATCACAACCTTGTTTATATGTGAAACTTAAAAGCAAAACAAGTACACATCATAACTCACTACATAACAAACTATTCATTACTCGTTAGAATGAAGAAGCGATTTGGTAGGAAAAAAAGTAGAATAAAAAGGAAAAAAATGTAAAATTAAACAAAACAATTGAGTAATAATTGAAGGAGCATTAACCACCACATATGCTTTAGATTTAAAAAGATAATGATGAATTGACGTTAATGTGATAGAAAATGCTTCTTAAAAGACATTAATCAGGACTCATGGTCTAAGGTACTTGTGTTTATATGAATCTTGACTCATAAATATACGATTGTTATGATCTCCTCAGGTTAAATGCATGGATGAGAATTACCATCCTTGGATATCTTCTCGCTCTGCATCGTCTTTTAACTATCCTACCGCCGATAAAGCTAGCAATCTAGTAAAACTTATGCATTGTTAAGACATCACACTAATACATTTTTATTGACCACCAAGACCAACCCCAAGTCCCATTTGAACTAATAAAAATAGCATAGTAGAAAACTTAAGACTGACTATCATTGCACTAGAAGTCCACCCAAGACAGTTCCCCGGCTTCTTGTGATGAGTGCAGCACAGCAAACGGTGTCTGTGCCAGAGGAGGGTGGACCAACCTATGACTGAACAAAAAGGAGTTCGCTACCCTCACATACATCAGAAAAAAGGTTACGATAGCAAGCCCCTCCTCAATGACGATCAACCATCCACTCTTGAGATTCATATTTATCAATTGATCTTCGCGTCCTACTAGTTCACTAGGTAGACTCACTCTACCCAGGGGCAACATATGTCCTGGGGAATTTGAGAGGGTGAGCACCATCAGAGCATCTATCTTCTCGCAAACCGTCTTCTTGAAATCACTCTGCAAGATTAAGAGTGAGCCTCTACGACAATGCCATGAATTTGTTCTTGAAATCCCTACAAGAAGTATTGTTATATACACCGAAAGAAAGAAACAAAGAAGAATAACAGTTATGTGGTCATGTAGTTATATCATATCTAGTATAACAATAATATGTATTTATATAATTCTAATGGTTTTTTTAATGAAATTGATATCGATCAACTTTGAATTTAAAAATTCAAACAAAAAGGGTTAGGCTATGTTTCTTATATTGATTATTATAAAACAACTTATATAATAACAAATAAGTTAATTACATGTTGTCTTATCTTTGAAAGTTAATGTTAAACTATAGGCTAGTTTAAAAACATTCTAATTAAAATCATTAAACCCAACATTAAACCACATTAACTATTTGAGTAATGAATAATTTATTTAACAAGATATATCAAATTTAAGATTTCAATCAGAGTTAGATAACGAAGATGACTTAACTTTACTAAATGAATTAGCTCTACATTGATTGAAGGAAAAGATGTTTAAGTAATCACCATATTCGTATTAATCAAGATAAAACTTAGATGAGTTGTACACATATATACGTAACTATCAATGCTACGTACATGCATATACGCATGTTGTTAGGGAAAATCCTAGACTAAAATGTGATTAGAGATATAGAGAGGATAAATAAAGTTGGATGCAAAACAATTTTTCACTTTTAGCCTTTAATAAAAAGATTAGTTTAAAAATTAACGACTTATATAGAACATACATGATTCAAAGAACATACATGATTCAAAGAACATACATGATTCAAAGACCCTTGCGATTTTCAGTTATTACAGCAAGAATGAACACTTGCATCTTATAAGATTTAATTCCTTTTATTATTCAACAAGGTTAAACACCTCGCTAACGGATGTGCTAACAGATATTTGTATAGGTGAGTTTCTCATAGTTCTCACTAACACAAGCATCTTCACGACGCATTATTGGTATCTGCACTATGTCAAATCAGAGGCGCCCTTGTTCTCTTCACTATGTGAACAGTAGACACAAGACCCATTTGTCTCTTCCCAAGTCAAATTGTGAATGTTATAAAACTTGACATTTTCCCTTGCATAATACAATACAAGTCTAGTAATTTAGATCACAAAAACGCCACATCTCACAAAAGAGCTTTAGATTATAAACATCTAAAGTTGCAATTAACAGAAGCATAACACAAAACCAAACGTCAATAACTTGAACAAGCTTACATCCTATGAGAAACTAGCAAGCAGCAACCATAGAGAATGTGCAAATATCCATTATGTTCTCAATATAAAAACACCCTAAATGAAAACCTAAAATAAAAAAAAAACACCACCAAAAGTAGTACACAACTATCATCATTTGACTTGTAAATATCACTGCTTTTCCTCCGGATTTGAAGCTTCCTTGATCTCGTCCCCTGTCTCGTCCTGTGACAAAAAAAGAAATAAATTCAACAAAGTGGCAGACATACATATGAATTCATATAAGAACACCTGTTGCACCGTGCATAAGTGCAAAAAGAAGATGCACTTTCACCACTCAATTTCAGCAATCATATTTTAATTCCACACATATTTCGATTAGGATATCTGACTATTAAAAATGAAAAACATGGACACAAGCACACACACACACACAAGAGAGAGAGAGAGAGAGAGAGGACCGCAGCATCAGATGTCCACAAAGTGAGGTTGTCCCGCAGAAGTTGCATGATCAATGTGCTATCTTTATATGAATCCTCACCAAGTGTGTCTAGCTCAGAGATGGCTTCATCAAACGCCTGCAATGGAGACATCCATGTTGATTACCATACAAAAATTGGAATAACATAACAGAATCAGTCTGAAGGGGAAGGGATAGACGAAGATGTTCAAGTTCAACTTTGACCAACATTTTAACAGGACATAATAGGAGAGCAAAGCAGTAGCAGAGATAAACTCAAACCCAATGGCCCTAAACTGTTAAAATGTTCAAAATAATTAACTTAATGTGAATTGTGAAAATGTTATGTGCTATTGCTGAGTGGCTTACAAAATTTAAAATTACCTGCTTAGCGAGACTGCAAGCATGGTCAGGTGAGTTAAGAATTTCATAATAGAACACCGAGAAATTTAGTGCAAGACCAAGCCTTATTGGGTGGGTGGGAGCCAAATCGGCTAAAGCAATATCCTACACAGAAAAACATAATTCACAACATCAGGGTATTAAAAGCTCAAAACAATATTGAAGATCACAATCAGCGTTCATCTACCTGAGCAGATTTGTATCCTAATAAAGTATTCTCAGCAGCTTCCTTCCTGTCAGCTCCTGTCTTAAACTCAGCTAGATATCTGTAATAATCTCCTTTCATCTTCAAGTAAAATACCTTAGATTCAGCAGATGATGCAGAGGGAATAAGATGAGACTCAAGAAGGCCCAAGATGCCGTCACAGATTTTGCTCAATTCCACCTCGATCTTACCCCTGTAGTTCTTGATTGTGGTAACATGATCTTCATTCCCACGGCTTTCTTCTTTCTGTTCAATAGAAGAAACAATCCTCCACGAAGCTCTCCTAGCACCAATCACATTCTTGTAAGCCACGGAAAGAAGATTTCTTTCCTCCACTGTCAACTCTTCAGAATCAACAATCTTCACAACCTTCTCCATGAACTCTACCATTTCTTCATACCTTTCCGCCTGCTCTGCTAATTTGGCCATGTACACATTTTCTTCACGCGAAGCTTCAGTTTGCGCCATTTTTATAATCAGTTGTGGCTGATTCTGCAGAAAATCACAAGGATCACTAAATCAAATTAAACCATCCAATCAGCATGCCATCGTAGATCTAATCATCTCGATATACCAAGTCAAGCTACAGTCACACACTCATACCAGGTTGATAAAACCAAAAACCATGTTTAACAGAACACATTGTACATTCGCACTTAAACAATAGAAATGATGCAGTGTAAGTCGATTTCTAGCCAAAAACTTTTAAGCTTTTAATGTTCAAAACCAATTAAACAATCAGATCAGAATGCCATGGAAGATCAAGATTAACCAAATCAAGCTACAGTTACACCAGGTTGAAAACTTACTGCTATGTTTAATCGAACACATTATGCAATCTCACTTATACAATACAAAATGATGCAGGGTGAGCAGATTTCAAGCCAATAACTTTTGAGCTTATAATGTTCATACTTCATAACCAAATAAACGATCAGATCAGAACGCCATGGAAGATCCAGATCCACCAGTTAAAGCTACAGTAACACCAGGTCAATAAAACCAACCACTATGTTAAACTTAACACATTATACACTCACAATTATTCAATAGAAGTGATGCAGAGTTGGCCAATTTCTACCTACAACTTCTGAGCTTCTAATGTTCACCTCATAACCAGATAAACACCGCCTCCACCTTCATTGCTACAACAATAATCCAAACAAACTACACATCCACACAGTCCCTACCAAATCTAACATTCATAACAAGCAAAGTTTTGATTCATGGATCCAAAACAGCTTTCGCTCACTGTTCCAAGCAGTTCACACATCGAATCAACTGAAACTTAACAGATCTACATGAACACAAAGTTAACAAACCCTACAACTAGTAATAATAGGTCCATACACACGCACAGACGAAATCGATACAAACTTGTGATAGTGGCAAAAGTAACGATTTACAAGCAAAATGAATCGAGAAGCAGATATATGTCACCAAAATGAGAAAAATGATGGGAAAATACCTGAATCGATGGGGTTGAGAGTAACTAAGGGGTTATGTGTGTGGTTTCTGTGCCGACGGGGGGGGGGGGGGATT
>BJCM01157198.1:0-13128 GCA_018326385.1 Flaveria bidentis
TATAAGATGATGTTGGGGTTCTATGCTATCCCTTTCAACCACATACAGGGTTGAACCCATTTGATTGTTGGAGTTGCCAGATGAACCTTGCATGTTCATCTCCATCTAGTAGCCACTGAGAATCCCATATAACTCTATCAGAGTAAGAGTTTTGAGATTTTCAGTCCTCTTGATCACCACACAGTAGTTTGTCCACTTCCTAGGAAGTGAGGACATGTACTTCCTTACAATGTTCCTATT
The DNA here is from genome assembly GCA_018326385.1 of Flaveria bidentis. Lineage (NCBI taxonomy): Eukaryota > Viridiplantae > Streptophyta > Magnoliopsida > Asterales > Asteraceae > Flaveria > Flaveria bidentis. The sequence goes on from BJCM01157198.1 coordinate 241, forward strand.
TTCAAGAGGAACTCATCCATCCACAAGGGTATCCACAATCTCAACATACCTGAAGTATTGTTGCGTCATCGTTTCACCTGTTTTGAAGGTGAAGTTTTCAAACTGCTGCTTCAGGAGATCGTTCTTGTTCTCCTTGGCTTCAGAGGAACCCTCATACATCAGTTTCAGTGCATCCTATAGTTGTTTAGCTATTTTGCATTTCTTGAAACCTCTGTATACAGAGTTTGGAAGAACAGTCTGAAGTGTTGTCATGGCTTTTCTATCAATCTCTACTCTCTTCCTGTCTTCATCAGAGTAGTTTGCCACAGCCTTGGGGTTCATACCAGCACCAGTAGCAGAGAGGTGCTAGGTATGTAAGGTCTATTCTCAACAAACTCCCACATTCTTGAGTCTAGAGACCTGATGAAACCTTCCATTCTTAGGCACCAGGTGTCAAAGTCATCAAGAGTGATTAGTGGGGACTTGTTCATGGTTCCAGTTTCCATATCAGTCTTGGAAATGGTTGTCATTTGAAAAGTTGAGTATTTGTGTGTATGAGGGGTCTTAGGATGGTGAGATCTTATATCAAGAGCCTGGAATTCTTTGATACCAAATGCAGGACCGTTGAAGGGGGTCACTTACAACACAACAACACAAAGAGGAGATTAACCAAACTTAATCAAACAGTAAATTGGATTAACCACAATAAGACACTAAGAACACAGGTAATTTGAGGGATAGAACACAAAAGCAAGATACACAAGTGTATGGTTTTCAAGAATGCAGTATATTGTTTTCTCTATGTTCTATTACAAGTGTTACAAAGTATAAAGGAAAGATACAAGAACATGAGATACTTATACTACATCCTACAGCCGGCTATACTATGAAAGCCAGTTGGATACAATTGACTAGACACAAACAAAATCAATTGTAGAGTCAAAAGGCAAATTGCCTTTTAACTAGTGACTATGACATGCCATAGCTCACATCCTAATCTATTACAAAAATGATAAAGTACATGAAGTACAAAGTTACAGACTCGAGACCTTAATGTATAGTTACCAAAAGCATGGACCTTTTCACTTACTCATGTAAGTTGGTGACTTTACAGGGTTGCAGCGGAAAGGGGTCCAACTTTACGGAAAAGTATATCCGATAAAGCATGTTAGTTAAAGTCTTCGAAAGAAATCTGTCTTCAAGAGTTGAGGCTTCGGAAGATTTCATCTTTGGCTTTGGAAGATATTGGTATTGGCTTCAGAAGATTTCACACTTTGAGTATTTCTGTTGCATGTGTGAAACTTCCGAAGCATTCTTCTTCAATACTTGTGCAGCATGCATGAAGAAAGACTTTGGTTGCATCAGCCTCTATACATATTCTCTACACTAACATTACAATCATAAGTCTCAAATATGAAAATAGACATAACATAAGATGTAAATAAACCAAGTCATTTCATTAATTTAGCTAGGTCCAATCCTAGATATGAAAGAACTTCAAGATGACAATCAAACTTGCACATTTCCTGAAACATGTTAAAACTAAAAGGTCAACATAATGTTGGTGAGATTTCCATAGTTTCCAATACATAAGTATATAAAAGATGGCAATTCATGTTATAAATTAGTGAACAAAATAACTAGGGATGTAAGACAGATGCACAATCAAACCTTGGCAGTTTACAAGTTTTCCACGTTTACAAATTTATACGATTAGCTAAGTGTACTTGGATTAACCAAGTAGGCTTGACAAGCCCATAGATCTATGACGTCGTCAGGCTAGCAATAGTTGATGATTGCACATATAATCATCATTACATGGTAATTACAAAGATCAACTAATCACAACATGTAAGTGAATTGCCAAGAGTTTACAAGAATCAAACAAATTTACAAGTGCAAATGATTATAAAGTAACATGTTTCACCCTAAAGTGTGAAAAATGAAAAAGAGGAATAGAAATACTCACTTGGAAAAAAAATATAGAAATACTATAGAAATACTTTTGGGTTAGAGTCGTTAGTGGTATAGAAAAACGCATTACACAGCTTGCGTTTCAGTGTCTCGAAAGCCCCTTCTTGCTCGTGTCCCCATTCAAAAAGTCTGTTCTTTTGGGTTAGAGCCGTTAGTGGTTTAGAAATCTTCGAAAAGTTTGCTATGAACCTACAGTAATATCCCGCTAAGCCCAAAAAAGAACGAACCTCAGATGGAGTTGTGGGAACACACCAATTATTCACGGCTTCTATTTTAGTAGGATCAACGTGAATTCCTTGGCTATTCACCACATGCCCTAAGAATTGAACTTCTTCTAATCAGAACTCACACTTGGAGAACTTGGCATATAGTTGCTCCATCTTTAAAAGTTCGAGAACTTGTCACAAGTGCATCTTGTGATCAATATTCGTCTTGGAATAAATAAGAATGTCATCAATGAACATGATCACAAACTTATCCAAATACAATTTACATACTCGATTCAGGAGATCCATGAACACGACAGGTGCATTGGTCAAGCCAAAAGGCATAACCATGAACTCGTAATGTCCATATCAAGTACAAAAAGCAGTCTTTGGAATGTGTTCATTGTGGACACGTAATTGATGATACCCAGAACACAGATCAATCTTCGAGAATTGGGTTGCTCCTTGAAGTTGATCGAAGAGATCGTCGATTTGAGGAAGAGGGTATCAGTTTTTATGTTGGGCTTGTTGATTTCTCGGTAGTCGATACACATACGGAAAGAACCATCTTTCTTCTTCACAAATAACACAGGTGCACCCCATGGTGAAGAACTAGGATGAATGATTCCCTTATCGGTCAACTCTTGCAGTTGACTAGCCAGTTCTTGTATTTCAGACGGTGCAAGACGATAAGGTGATTTAGCAACAGGGTTCACACCAGGGATCAAGTCAATCTTGAATTCAACTTCTCGCACGGGAGGTAACCCCTTAAGATCCTCGGGAAACACTTCGGGAAAATCTCGCACGATAGGAATGTCTTTCAGTTCCTTACCCTTGGCTTTGGTATTAACTACATATGCCATGAAAGTTACGTAGTTCTTACTTAAGCACTTTCCGGCCTTGATGCAGGACCTAAGTTTGAGTCCTTGGGATGATTTCTCCCCAAAGACTTTCAAAGTATCACCCGATAGTAAAAGAATTCAAATGCACTTCACGAAGCATAGAATTTTCACGTGTTGATTGGCTAACCAATCCAAGCCAATAATAACATCAAAGCTTCCTAGTTGCATAGGAATGAGGTCAAGGAAGAACTCATGTTCGTTAAGACTCAAGGTGAAATCGCGTATTACGACGTCAACGGCGATCGATTTTCCATCAATGACTTCGACTGTAAAGGATCTTTCTAGATTAACACGCGGCTTAGAAAGAGTAGGCTCGAACTCCAAAGACACGGGAATGACGATAACAAAGGATAGTAATTTAATCAAGAATAAGCTAAGAGTTGTAAGGTACATGGAATGATTCCATTTGGTAATGCATTACCATTTGGAATCATTGACACGTCAAGGTGAATTGACCCATTTGCCTTAGAAACTTATGTATATCGACCATAGTTTATCACTTATCCCAGAATCCCCAGGTAAGCATAACTAGTCCCGTAGGATTTATGCGAAATGCTTACCTTAGCCCGAAGGTCCTTTGCCAGGAAATCCAGAATACAGGTTTCTATGTGTCATATAATATTTCTTAGGTTCATGAAATCAAAACCTTGATAAGATTTGTATAGATTAGACATAACGTCTAAAGATCCAAGTCATAAACAATAAGTATGTGATCCCACGTGTCATCGAGAATAATATTAAGAAGCTTTATTTTCGGAGAAAATCAAAAAGTCAAGGATAAGTTTAGCGGAGACAGGTAACAATGTTTAAGCAATCCTATGCTAAGGCATCAAATTGCACATAAGAAGGCTTAGCATTATGTAGCATGCAAACCATACATTTTACAAGATAGAAATATAATTCTATGAGGTTCATGCATACGCTATAGTCTAGGTCACCATTTCTAATAACCTAAATCCCTATTGTTATGGGCACTGATACCAATTTGTCACACCATATGAGGGTTAAGATCGTTCACAGCCACATAACGCTATTATTAAACCCAATTATATTAATCATAAGTTTCAAAAGTAACATTACAAGCATAAGTCTCAAATATGAAGATAGACATAACATAAGATATAAATAAAACCAAATCATTTCATTAATATAGCTAGGTCCAATCCTAGATGTGAAAGAACTTCAAGATGACAGTCATAATTGCGTATTTTCTGAAACATGTTAAAAATAAAAGGTCAACATAATGTTGATGAGATTTCCATAGTTTTCAATACATAAGTATATAAAAGATGGAAATTCATGTTATAAATTTGTGAACAAAGTAACTAGGGATGTAAGACAGATACAGAATCAAACCTTGACAGTTTACAAGTTTTCCAAGTTTACAAGTTTATACGATTAGCTAAGTGTACTTGGATTAACCAATCAGGCTTGTTAAGCCCATAGATCTATGACATCGCCAGGCTAGCAATAGTTAATGATTGCACATATAATCATCATTACATGATAATTACAAAAATCAACTAATCACAACATGTAAGTGAATTGCCAAGAGTTTACAATAATCAAACGAATTTACAAGTGCAATGATTATAAAGTAACATGTTTCACCCTAAAGTGTGAAAATATGAAAAGAGGGTATAGAAATACTCACTTGGTCAAAAAATATACAATTGACGATTAATAAGATTAATGATAAGCGTCGTTCAACAAGTTAACGAGAACTAATTATATAAAAACAAGACTTAAGTTTAATACTAAGTTCAACAAGTTAACGAGAACTAGGGTTTTAATTTGGTATTTGTCAAATGATTATATTTAAACAAATGGAATAAATTAATATTTTCTTTATATATATTTATATTTTATTCAAAGTTGTGAAAAGAAACAATTATAACAATTTAAAATGTTATATATAAAGTTTAAATAATTTTTATAATTAAAAATTTATTACTATATAAACCAAATTAATTGAAAAGGGATATTTGAACCAATAATAATTTATTAATTATTATTTTCATTCCATTTTATTAAAAATTATTCAAACAACCTTTGCTAAAATGTTTTATCAATAAAAACATATTTTATTTAAACTTAGAAAAATTATAGAAAATCTTTGGAAGCTTTTGAAAATATTTGGAATTCATAAAAATAATTTTTATATATTTTAAAAAATTTTCTGGAATTAGTTTTAGGCTAAAAAACCTTTAAAAATAAAACATGAGGGTGCCCAAGTTCGAACCCGGGACCTCATGTTTAAGAGAGCAGTGTCTTAACCAGTGAACTAGGGCCAAGGCCTTGGTTTAACTTGGTTTCAAGTCCTTATAACATAAAACAAGCAAAAAACCCCGAAATCCTTATAAACCCTAGAATGTTCTTGATCCAAATTGAAGTTCAATTTGGTTATGTGAGCGACTGAAATCATGGGGCTTTTGTTCCATGTGTATAGACGAATAGTTAAACGTGTTCAATTACCCGGTTTGATTTGTGGTTTTATCAAGAACAATGGAAGAATAATCCGCCACCTAAGGTGTTGCTTTGATGAGCAATCTCCAACGATAATCAAATTGCACTAGTGGACAGCTTCGAATGATGATCTGGAAGCAAAGCCATATGTGAATTTTAGTTTAAATCAATCGGAAGTTGGGTTTCGACAACGCTGCAGAACCGTGATGAATGAGTGCTCGAAATCGATGCTAGAATTTGTTTCAGATGAAATTGAGGATTGTATACGATTGAAGATAGATGATTGATCGTTTGGGGTCCATTTAATTGGCTTATTATTGGAGTTTAAGGTTCGAACGGTTAAAGAATTAAAGTGACCGGTTACTCGAATCATTTGGATTCATAACCACCTATAAAATGCAATTACAACCTTTAAAAGTGTTCGATTCGTGTTCACGCATCGGTTGGCAATGATTGGGTTTCGAATTGTGCATTTAAAACACGCGAATACACCTTGTCGGAGTCTGGCCGGAGGTGGCCGGATCGGCTGCCGAAAAGTCGGCGGTGGTAGGGGAATTTGGTTTGGTTTTTTATTAAATTTACATTTTCACCCCTTGTAGTTTGGTTTGTTTATTATTTTATGCAAATAATTTCTTTTAAAGTTTCTAAAATCATAAATCAAACCCTTATACTAAATTACTTTAAGTTTTAATCATTTTTAAGTTAGATAATTTTTATAAATCATTGTTATTATTATTTTTACCATTATCTTAGTTATTATTATTATTATTATTATTATTATTATTATTATCATTATTATTATTATTATTATTATTATTATTATTATTATTATTATTATTTAATATGTACTAATTTACATTACCAACTTCCAATTTAAAGAATTTAAGACAAATTTAAAGAAATAAACATAAATAACTCATCAATTTTAATAAAATAACAACAATGGTCCTTACAAGAACATAACAAGTTAACTTTTATTTAACTAAAAAATACAAGATGTTACAAAAGGATCCTTTTATGAGTTGTCAGGGTAGCAGATAAAATGATGCTATTGTTGTTTACTATGATTTTTAACCACATGAAGTGCTAAACATTGTTGATGTTGGAAGAACCGATTAATGGACTTTGCAAGTTCATTTTCATCTAGTAGCCACTAAGGATACCATATATCTCTATGAGAGTAAGGGTAAAGAGGTTTTTAGTTCTCTTAATGGCCACACAATAGTGAGTCCATTATCTGTGAAGAGAGAACAAAATCTTATTCACAATGTCCCTATTCTCAAGTTTTACTCTAAGATCCATAAGAGGATCTACAATCTCAACATACCTAAAGTATTATAGAGTAATAGTTTCACCTAACTTACAAGCAAAGTTCTAAACTGTTGTTTTATGAGGTCTTTATTATTTTCTTTTGCTTTCTCAAACCCCTCATACATAAGCTTCAATGCATCCCAGAGCAGCTTATTATTTTTGCACTTCTTTAGCCTTTGTATATAGAGTTCGAAAGAGTAGTTTGGAGCGGGGTCATGGCTTTCTGATTTGTATAAATTTTCTTTCATACATCCTCAAAATAGTCAGCCATTTCCTTTGGAATCATCCTATCTCCAGCAGTGGCTGAAAAGATGCTTAGGATGTGAGGTCATTCAATAACAGATCTCCATAGTTTGCTATCTTGAGACTTGATGAACCCTTCCATACGTTAGCATCAAGTATCAAAGTTATCAGGAGTGATCATGCAGACGTCATGGTTTCGGTTTCCAAATTAGCCTTTGAGCTGATAAGTGTTTTGTTAAACTAAAGAGATCTAAGATAGTGAGATCTTACAATCAAGAGCCTAAAATGCTCTGATACCAATTGTAGGACAAGTTAAGGGAGATCAATGCAATAGGTTCATAATGTTAGGATAGTTATAACACTTAGCAAATCAAATAGGGAACCGGTTTTTTATGAAACAAAGAACACAAATAAAAGTGCAGAACAATAACAAGAATAAGAACAAGAACACTCAAGTATGGTTTTTTAGAATGATGTATATTGCTCTTAAATTCTTATAAATGTTACAAAGCTTACATATAATACAAGTACTTGAGATACTTTATACTACATCCTATAGTCGACCATACTTTGAAGGCCAACTGGAAATACTAACCTAGACAACAAGATCAATGTAGAGTGAAAATACAGATTGACTTTTGACTAATGACTATGGTATGTCATAACTCACATACTTATCTATTATAAAAAAGATAAAAGTATATAGTTGGAAAGTTACAGACTCAACCCCTTAATCTACGGTTGACAAAAGCATGGAATTTTCACCAACTAATGCAAGTAGGTAAGTTTCTAGAGATGGCAACGGAAAAGTGTTTCAGCTTTTGTCAAAAGCATGTAATAGAAGACATGCCTTCTCCATCTTCGGAAGAAATCAGTCTTGGCTTCGGAAGACTTTGTCTTATAAGCTTCGGAAGACTTCATCTTTGGCTTCAAAAAAATTAGTATTCTTGCTTCGAAAGATTTCATACTTAGCATAATTTACTGAGTTATATAAAAAAATTTGAAGTAACTTTTTATAATTTACTGAGTTATATAAAAAAATTTGAAGTAACTTTATGTACTTCACATGTGCATGTCGAGATTTCTTTGGTTGAATCAACCTCTAAGTGTAATCCTTATAGTTTGTAATGTAGTTGTTTCCTTAGAAACTTCCTTAGCAATGTGGCTATCCCTTTGGATAATCTCAAAAGAGTATTATGACTCTAATTGAGGGTTGATAGCTAGGGTTTGGATGCGCTTAGCAAAAGGAATAGAAAATTTTCTTTGAGCCTGATTTAAGAATGACCTTCATTTTTTACTTAGTTGGGACCCAAGTATCCAACTTTTCAGTGTGGTGATTTGGAAGTCTACAATCTCAATAAAAGGTGCAATGATTCGTTTCTTTTTTATATATTGAAAGATTTAGGCTGTGAAGTGGAAAGTATGAGATTAGTTGTGAAAAGTTTAATCACATTGTCACCTTGAGGCTTAATGACCTCCAACATGTTGACAAACAAAGGTGATTTTATGCCTAAAGAGCTTTAGCGTAGGTTTTAGTTTTGTGAAAATTGAAATGTTTAGGGGAGCACTACATACACTTCCCTCAAGCTTTATTTTATCCCCCGCCTCCTTAGAAACATCTAATTAATTGACATCCACAACATGATTAAACACCATATATTCAGTAATAATATCATGATGGTGTAATAACAAATTATTAAAACATTTTCGATATACCCACTAAAATTTAAGTGTCTGTATAATTAACTTCACCAAAACAAGATAACCCTAAAAATATCATTTAGACATTCTCGTATCTGTTTAAAATCATACTGCGGTGAAGCATGGGTCAATCTGCTAGTTATAATAACTTGAATAATGTTTGCGGTTAATTGCGTTAAATCCTATTTAAACACGGTTACGACTTGATTTAATATGATTGGTGATTTATTAAGTGGTTATGATAATTTTCTATCTAGGTATTCTAATTTGCTACTGGTAAGTGTGGATAAAACGATCATGGATTTATATTTCGCTTTCGGCCTCGACTTGTTGAACTTCCCTTATGGTAAACGAACACCGATCATCTCTTATTTAACCCCTATACTATTACTATTTAATTTGATAGACATTTAATTTGAAGTAGAAATTTTCTTGGTAACATTTTTCTTAGGGTCATCAAAAATAGTGTTTCGTACCACACAATGTATCCAGATGCATGTGAATACAACAAAAATAAATTTCAGAACTCGTGTGTCATTACATTTTGAAACTTTGATAATTTTTATTATAAAAATCTTGAGAAATTAATCTGATCCATTATAGTATAATTTAATTATAAGAACATAAGGTCAGAATCACGTAAATTACTTAGCAACATAACATAACATTTAATATGTTTCATTTAGCCGTCAGAACTTATTACAATTAAACTTGGCAGTGGTGTTTCTTTGACAAATATTATTAGAACATCTATAACTAATAATGTGATAACTTTTAAGATATCGTTTTTTTTCTTGGAACAATAATATTTCACTATTGTGTCATTTAATCTACCATCTACAGGAATTTAAAACCAAACTTTTTATATAAGAGCCAAATCATCAATGCCAATAATTTATAAGACCATACGCAACTTTAAAATATGGTTACTAACCAATTATCATGTTGGATTGCATTGCACTTTTATTAAAAACTCAATTATTACAGTAGTATTCTTGACAAAAATTGTATTACACTTCCATACCATTTGGGTAATTAGGGATTTTCTTAGCGTCGAGTAGAGTCAAACTTTTATTATATTTGTGCAATGATCTTCATACCAGTGGAGCGTTTATGTTGGTGGTTTATTGAAGGCACTTGATTGGTCTGTTTTACCAATCCTGTACCATTTACCTTTGAACCCCGTAAGTTCATCATGTTATTGATTGTAATTCAACAATTAACTATTTTCAAATTATGTTTGGTGACAAATTGAGGTTTAGTTTTTTTCTTTAAATGGTAATGTATGACACTGTTTCGAATAATAAGCGTTATATTAATCGGGTTCATCTACTCGTTTTTAAAAGATTTTTACTTCAGATACTTACGGACAAATTGAGGTTTAGTTGTAATGAATATCAAGGGTAGTGTTGTCTTTACATAAGATAGCGTGGCCCAAACCATTTGAGAATCTATATATTCTTCACTTTCCCATGGCCCACGAGCACCCACGAGGGTTCATGCATATTATTATATATTATATTATATAATATTAATATTAATATATCGTTCAAAGTATAAAATTCTCGACTTTGAAAACACGTCATTCTTCTAGACGCTTTCATAGTCTGCGTGCGCATCCTTAAGTTGAAATGCCAACTATAAATTTGCAATTGCCTACATACATAACACATATAATCTTCATTGAGCTCTTAAATACATATCTTTCACTCAACGATCAGAAGCCAAATTAAGCAGAAATGGCATTCGACAACAGTTATAACTCGTGGGCCGATCAGTGGGACACGAAATCCGAATACGTTTATCCAAAAAGCAAGAAGAGTAGCACTGTCAAGAACAAGGTCGGAGATGGCTTTGACAAGACAAAATCAGTGGCGGTTACTGGAATGAAGAAGGTTAAACAAGGAACAAGCATTGGCTTCAATTGGATCAAAGAAAAGTACAGTAAATCCACTCAAAAACATTGATGATTGATCGGCCTAGCTCGTACGATCCATGTGTGTTTTGTGCATTACTATTTTAAGATTAGGTTTTTGTATACAATTATCCTTGGTGGTGTTATTGATCGACCGGTTGCTTTATTTATTACTTTATTGGTTTGTAAAAATAATATGTGTAAGTAGTTGTTGTAAAATCTTAAATGGTTAGATTTGTGTATGAAGCGTAATATTTTGTTTCGAAAATGTAATGGTACATTTAACTGTTATAATTATAAAAAGAAATTCTATATGTTCACGATTTTCCAACATCAAAATATCGTTTATGGAACACAAACATAATTTATACGTTCACTGTTAATAGCGTTAAATTTCTAAAAATAATAATAAGAAAATGATATGATCTTCAGTGTTGAAATATTGCTCTACATTTAATGAATTTTCTTTGTTCAATATGGACAACTTGTTATAATCAATTGTAACACATCACAAAACAATAAATTTCTATCATAGAAATTTAGTTTAGTGATCTGTCTGTGAAAAGAATACTATTCTATTTTGATAAATTTTATCATCTAAATACTATTATACCTTAACTAGATAATCATTTTTTGTTGGCAAATATTGTTGCAAAGTTGCGAATTAACACAAATTATTGACATAACAGATTTAACATCTAATTCCCATATTTACATTTTCATCATGATAGTCAATGTTCAATAACTGTATTCATAAAGTTCAAAAGACAATCTCTACCGTTAGTTTTTCAAATTTCGAGCAAGAAAAATAGTGAAACATAATAATAATAATAATAATAATAATAATAATATGATATCTAATTTATGTCAAAGCATTTGGTGTGCTTTCCATACCATATATGTCCATCATCCTTAACATGTTTAACCTTTACTTGTTTTCTTGGTATTACTTTCAGTTCACTTAGCTTGAATTACTCCATAAAATATATAAAAATAACAAATCATATTAAGAAAGTCATCAATTGTGGCACACCGTATTTGACAAGGTACGTATAATATATCGATTCTTCCAAGAAAGTCGTTGAGATGTGGATGAAGCTTCTAGAAATAGGCGACTCAGACGATGAGAGGAAATTTGTTGTAGTCATCATCAATGACGCCATATCAACCCCATAATAACAAATATTTAAGTTAAAATTAAAATAAAAAGCACACGGAAAGGAAAGGGTGGTATATATGGTCATTTCCTGAGATAGCTAGCGTGGCCTAATTAAACATTTGGAAGTTTCTTGGATCGTCACTTTTTCATTTTCATAAGCATGCATATATCATCCTTCCTTTTCCTTATAAATAGATTCATCGCCCGCTCCGTCTGACCAAACCTCTCTCTTTATTGTCTATCTATCACAGTATATATCATATGCTAATTGGTCGGAAGCATTAATTATATCAATCGCCGGAGAAACACGTACGTTAACAGCGGTCGGTCAGTCGGTTAATCATGTCAGGAATGGATTCGTACGGCACGTCGTGGGCCGATCAGTGGGATCAGAATCCGGATACGATGCCGGCTGCTGACCACAATAAGAAAACAGGTGGAAAGTACTACGGGAAGAAGATCGGTGATGGCTTAGGGAAGACCAAACAGGTGGCTGCCACCGGCGCTAAGAAGCTTAAACGGGGAACTTCTGTCGGTTTTCAATGGATTAAAGACAAGTGTAATAAAACCACACAAAAACACTGATCCATCCCCATCTTATCCTTCTTTTGCAATTTTTTTTCTTTTCCTTTTTGCTTTTTTATTATTAGCTGTGCCGATTTGTTCAGGTTTTTTATTTGTTGGATTTATGTATAACAATTTGTTTCATGTATAAAAGGAAAAAATATATGTTATTGTATAGCCATCTGCGGTTGTTTTTATGATATATTTGCTTTTTCTTTTTTTTTTTAATGTTGTTGGTGCTTTATCTCCTAAGTAGCACGGGAACCGGTATGAGGACAATACGGGGATGGGAAACAGTAAAACTCAAAAATTTAGGAGACGGCATAGGTACGGCAATAAAAAAGTATTAAAAAATTTATAATTATTAATAAAAGAATGTTTCTTTTGCCACTAGTCATTTTTTTAAATTAGATTTGTTACACTTGTCATTTTTTTAAGCACTCAAACAATTTTTATATTTTCATAAAA
>BJCM01157200.1:0-12865 GCA_018326385.1 Flaveria bidentis
ATGGAGCCAACGATGCCCGTCAGGACCCGAATGTTGGCACGGGTACGCACTTACTCAATAATCACTTTGCATCTATATTATTTGACACCGGAGCAGACAATAGCTTTATATCTTCTGAGTTTGTGCAATTGCTTGATTTGTGTCCTAGTAGGCTAGAAACTAGCTACTTCGTAGAAATGGCCAATGGTAGGATTGTTCAGGCTGATGAAATTATTAGAAAGTGCTCATTGATATTGGAGGACCATGCCTTCGATATAGACTTGTTACCCTTTGAGTTAGGAAGTTTCGACGTGATTGTGGGAATGGATTAGTTGTCGAAACACGGAGCTGAGATCGTCTGTCGAGACAAAGTAGTACGAATCCCCATTCCAAACGTGGAGGTACTCAGAATTCAAGGAGAATGATCAGGAAGAAGCCTAAGGCTTATCTCTTGCATGAAAGCACGCTAGAGTTTACGAAAAAAATGCTAGCTTTTCTGGCTCATGTGGTAGAAAAGAAAGAAGAGGAATAGAAAGTGGCAGATATTCCAGTGGTTCAGGACTACCCAGATGTATTCCCTGATGACTTGTCTGGTTTGCCTCCTCCACAACTGGTGGAATTTCGTATAGAGTTGGTTACTGGAGCTACACCGGTAGCAAAGACGCCGTATTGGTTAGCACCATCTGAGATGCAAGAGTTATCTAGTCAGTTACAGGAACTACTAGAGAAGGGTTTTATTCGGCCAAGTCACTCACCGTGGGGAGCACCGGTATTATTCGTCAAAAAGAAAGATAGGTCATTCCGAATGTGTATCGATTACCGTGAGTTGAACAAGTTAACAGTGAAGAATCAGTATCCTCTCCCCAAGATCGACGACCTGTTTGACCAGCTGCAAGGAGCTTCATACTTCTCCAAGATCGATCTTCGCTCTGGATATCATCAACTAAGGGTTTTCGAGGAGGACATACAGAAAACAACATTTAGAACTTGTTATGGACACTATGAGTTCTTGGTCATGCCATTTGGGTTGGTGAACGCACCAGCTGTGTTTATGGACCTAATGAATCAGGTGTGTAAACCTTAGTTGGATAAGTTTATGATCATATTCATAGACGAAATACTTATCTACTCCCGATCGAAAGAGGATCACGAAGAACACCTTCGGGCAATACATAACTGTTACGGGAAGAGAAACTTTTCGCCAAGTTCTCGAAGTGTGAATTCTGGTTGCGAGAAGTGAAGATTTTGGGTCATGTGGTTAACGAGGATGGGATTCATGTAGATCCCACAAGATTGAAGCGGTAAAGAAATGGGATGCACCCCAGACACCTTCAGAGATACGACAATTCTTAGGATTGGCCGGATACTATCGTCGCTTCATCACGGATTTTTCAAAGATCACTCAATTATTAACTTTGTTGACTCAGAAGGACAAGAAGTTTGATTGGGGACATGCACAAGAACAAGTGTTCCAAACGTTGAAAGACAAGTTATGCAACTCACTGATATTGTCCCTCCTAGATGGAACCCATGATTTTGTGGTCTATTGTGATGCTTCACATCAAGGATTAGGATGTGTACTAATGTAGAAAGATAAGGTGATTGCCTACGCTTCACGAAAACTCAAGGTGCACGAAAAGAACTACACAACTCATGATCTTTAGTTACGCGCTGTAGTATTTGCACTCAAAATATGGAAACATTACCCGTATGGAATCAAATGTATCATCTACACAGATCATAAAAGCCTCCAACATATCCTGGATCAGAAGGAACTTAATATGCGCCAGCGACGCTGGGTAGAGTTTCTTAGTGACTACGATTGCGAAATCCGGTATCATCCGGGGAAACCTAACGTGGTGGCTGATGCTTTAAGCCGCAAAGAACGCGTGAAACCACTACGTTCTCGAGCTTTGGGATTGACTATTCAAACAAACTTGAAGGCTCAGATCCAAATTGCACAAAGTGAGGCATTGAAAGAGGAAAACCTTCCGGGAGAAGAATTCCGAGGGTTGGATAAACAAATGATTTTCAAGGACGATAGTGTAAAGTACTTCATGGATCGTATATAGGTACCCAAATAGGGAGGTGTACATACATTGGTCATGGATGAAGCACACAAGATGCGATACTCTATTCATCCTGGTGCAGACAAGATGTACCACGATCTCAAAGATCTGTACTGGTGGCCATGCATGAAGAAAGATATTGCTATGTATGTTAGCAGATGCTTGACATGCTCGAAAGTTAAAGCTGAACATCAGAAATCATCGGGATTATTACAGCAACCTGAGATTCCTGAGTGGAAATGGGAGAACATAGCCATGGATTTTATTACCAAACTCCCTAGAACAAGCAGCGTGCATGACTTGATATGGGTCGTTGTGGATCGAATGACGAAGTCAACTCATTTCTTGCCGATCAGAGAAGATTAAAAAATGGATAAATTGGAGAGATTGTACACAAAAGAGGTCATGACAAGACACGGAGTGCCATTGTTAATCATATCCGACCGTGACAGCCGATTTACTTCACGATTTTGGCAGACACTACAGAAAGCGATGGGCACTCGATTAGAAAAGAGTATCGCCTATCACCCTCAGACAGATGGCCAAAGTGAACGGACCATACAAACGCTAGAAGACATGCTGAGAGCGTGTGTAATCGATTTTGGTGGTAGTTGGAACACTCATTTACCGTTGATTGAGTTATCTTACAACAACAGCTACCATACCAGCATTGGATGTGCTCCGTTTGAAGCATTGTATGGAAGGAAATGTAGATCACCCGTTTGTTGGGCCCAGTTTGGTGAAAGTCAGTTAACAGGCCCAGAGATCATTCAAGAAACAACCGACAAGATTTTCTAAATCAAAGACAGACTAAAAGCTGTTAGAGATCGCCAAAAGAGCTATGCCGACAACCGTCGGAAGCCTCTAGAATTCAACGTTGGGGATCAAGTTTTACACAAGGTCTCTCCTTGGAAAGGAATTGTTCTGTTTGGAAAGAAAGGGAAGTTAGCCCCAAGATACTTTGGACCATTCGAGATTACAGAAAGAATTGGTCCAGTGGCTTACAAATTAAGCTTACCACAAGAACTCAGCGGCGTACATGATACTTTCCATGTGTCAAACCACAAGAAGTGTTTGGCTGATGAGTCACTTCACGAAAAGCTTTTTGTCGAGGAACCCATTGAGATCATGGATCGAAAGGTCAAACAATTGAAGCACAGTAGAATACCAATTGTACGCATGAGATGGAATTCAAAATGAGGGCCATAATTTACATGGGAACATGAAGATCAGATGAAACTTAAATATCCACATCTATTCAAGGATGACACTCTTGGACCTAACTCCAGCTGAATTTCAAGACAAAATTCTCTCAACTGGGGGATACTGTGACATCCGTCACCTTAAGGTCCGTCAATTAACGTGATTACCCACTAAATTTTCCTAGGATCGTTCATTCCTCATCTTTATTAACTCCTTGTGTGGATATCATACTTGTTATATCATCCTTATGCTTGTGCTTCCTTCGTGAACGTGTGCTATGCTTAAAACTTTTACATTTTTCATCACCATTATCACTAAATATATCATTTTTATATAAAATTATTGTCATTAATAAAACTGTTGCACCTTGAAAGGATCATACATGCCAACTCAATGGGTGAATTGATGATTGTTTAGCTAAAATCCCATAAGTCCAAGATGCAACGCGGATGAAGATATGCAAGAAAAATAACAAGTGTTATCTTCCGCATTAGTCAATGCGGAAGACAAAAATTGATGCGGACAAGTGTTTACTCTTCCGCATTAACTAATGCGGAGGACATAATACTTATGCTGAAGAACAAGTTACTCTCCCGCATTGACTAATGCGGAAGAACAAAAGAAGATGCGGACAAGACTTTGATCATCCGCATTGACAAATGTGGATGACCAACCAAATGCATACAAGTATTTGTTCATCCGCATTAGCCAATGCGCATGACCAACCTACTAATGCTGATGAACAAGCAGAGATGCGGATCAAGACTTAGACTAGTTTCTGATGTAATAGGTCAGGGGTAGTTTAGTCATTTTGTAAAGGCATCTTGTCTTGTCTATAAATAGAATAGTTAACCTCGTACTGAGGTGACGGTCGAGAGAGAGTATTTTTGTTGTAATTATTTTCTGTGATTTGTCAACTTTCATATATCAATACAAACAACATTTATGAGTAATTTTCTTGCTTGAATGTTCTCTGATTGTTTGTTTCCGCCACTCAATCATTGACTTGATTATCATATTCGATTCTCAGTAAGAATATCACTCTTACTCACACCCAGTCAAAAACCATTTTTAAGTGCCAGTTATCATTAAATACCTTTTTAACATTAATATAACAAACACTTTTAAAGTCGTTTTCAACCGAAACAAACTTTGGGAACTCGGGAGCTAAGTGTAGGGACTAAAATTGACATTTTTCAAACTTGGGATGGGTATAAAAACCCCATTACCAGCCATTCTTCATTCTTCATCTTCTTCAGTTCTCCTCCATTCTTCTTCACTTCATATCTTCTTCATCTTTGCACCAAAATTGTCCGGTTTCATCTCGTTTTCGTCGTCTAGACTTCATCTACAACCTAGTCTACTCCATCCTTGAAGGTAGATGACCTTGGTTGTTCCTTTCTTGCTCTTTTTACTGCTCTCCATTTCTAGGGTTTCAGGTGTTCGGGTCAACCCAAACATAAGAGGTCGTGTGGGTGCGTGTGATGTCTTTCTGCATGTGCTTCTTGTTGTGTGTGTTTGTAGTGTGTTTCTGGAAGTCCTTGTCATGTAAAACTCATGCTCGGGGCAACCGAAGGCTGCTCTGCACTTCAACAATCGCGAACCTGCAGTTCAGGCGACTAGGTCTTTCATGCGACTGGGTGAGTCGTGCGACTAAGTAATGCGACTGAGTCATTCGGGCGACTGAGTCATGCGACTGGGGATGTCATGCGATTGAGTCGTGTGATTGAATGAATGTGTGCGATTGAGTCAATACGGATGAATGATGTGTGCGATTGAGTCAATGCGGATGAAAGTTGTGTGCGATTGAGTCATACAACCGAATGAATGTATGCGACTGTGCGTGTATCGCACGATTGAAGACCAATCGTACGAATGAAGGTTCAGTCGTACAAATAAAGCTGATTCGTGCGAATGAAGGTTGATTCGTGTGTATGGAGGTTAAATCGTGCGATTGGGTGTTGAGTGGTACGACAGAATGCCAGTCATGCGAATGAAGGCTCAATCGTACGAATGAAGCTGATTCGTACGAATGAGGGTTGATTTGTGCGAATGGAGTGTTGAGTTGTGCGTCTGGTCTGTTATGCGATTGAAGTTGTTGTGTGTGTAAATCCCTCTTGTTTGACATGTGACGTTGAGGTAACATTAACACAGTTGTCATTGCTTGACCACAAAGATTAAAGTAAACGCTATCAACATGCAGATACTATTCCAAATTAAATCAACCTAACATTTTACAATTATCAACAACCCGTTTGGGACTACAAATATTTAACAAGTACTTTCTCTTATAACAATGGGGTCTTTACAGAAATGTCATTGGCAATGACGACTCCTTCTAGTACTTGGATCTACATAAGATCTAATATGTCTGTTCGTTTGTGTGTGTTACCCAAGACCGACCCGATGAAACCCGAACCGACCAAACGTTACTATATGCTTTATACATATCATTATGCTTAACAATAACTGTCAATAGGTGTTTGACTGTTCATTACATACAACTGTTGGGAACTTTTATAATCCATACTTACCACTTAAAAATTGAGTTTCGTGGCCCCTTTTATGCTTATACAACTTTTTGATCATTTACAAACTTGGGGGAAAAGTATGCTCACCCACTTTTCATGATGTACAACATACATACAATTTACATACTTGGAATCAACATGCTACTGTTTTGTGAGTACTTATCTAATACATGCTTGAGTCTTCTGTGTGATTCTTTCTTACAACCATTTAATTCCAGTGTGGAACTGACGGATAGAATTGGTAGTACTACTGGGTTGACACCCCCACCGTCGTTGTTGGTATACTAGTTAGTACCAACAGTCGCGAGGAACAGGCCTTGGGTGAATATATTCTGACAATATTCTTTGTGTACGTCGTAAGGTTTGGTTGTAAAGCTCATGTCATGTGATTTTACTTACTTATAACATCAATTACTTATTTACAACAAACATTATACAACATTATACAACATTAATTACTTATTTACAATTTAAACCTACGAGCTCACCAACAATTTTGTTGACCATTTTGAGCATATCTTTTCAGGTGATCATGCTAATTGAAGATCTGGGTGTGCTGCATTAGTGGAGACCCTAGGATGCATTTTGGGACTAAACATACATTTTGAAAACATTTGTTGTAGTCTGTTTTAAACAACATTATTCTTTTGATACTTGTTCCCGGGTTGTGGGAATTACATTACAATGTTATTATCTATGTTTATGTGAATCAGTGAACATGTTTATGCTTATGGCTATGTTGTCGTGAATATTGACTAAACGCGACACAAGTCCCCTTGTTGTCAGGTGTCGTCATGACACGCTTGTCATCATTATTGTATTGTATCTCTATCGCTTACCATGTGTTATGACGATCCCGTCTCGTTACATCCTCGTGTTTCCGCTCTAAGAGATGGTGTGACATCCCTCAATCTATTAGTCATCCAACAATTAGCCTAATTCTAATTACAATTAGGCTATTTATAGTCTAGTCTAAGTTTATCTATTTACACATAACCTCCTAGACAATTTAACAAGACTAAAACATGACTCAATCAAAGTAAAATATATTTTGTTCACACAAAAATATTTATTACAATAAAACTCCTAGTCATCTAAATCTTCAATGTCTTGTCTTGGTTCTTCAACTCGAACGTGTCGGTTTTGACTTTGGCGTTGACTTTGACTGTGACGCTGACTATAGTTGACTTTGATTGTGTTGATAATATAGACTATCTTGTACAGCTCCAACAATAATCCCCCATAGTCTATCATTATCAACGTCTTCAAACGAAAATAACACCAAGAAGTCAACTATAGAAAGATTTTCAATTTGAAGCTTTCTGAATTTGATGAGAAAGATTATTCATCTCTTAAGCTCATGCAATTTATATGCTCCCTCTTTTCGAGTGCCTCCTTTGAGAGGATGTTGGAACAAATTTGTCAAATCTCTAATCTCGAGTGCTTCAGAAGATGTAGGAGGAGGATTCCTAGCTCGGTATCTTCTACAAACTTGAGAAACAGGTTCTTTGATCAGGTACACCGCCCAACTGATGATCGGCCATCACTTATAGTAAAAATCTAAACACATTCACAAACACATTCTCGACATTTCTAATTAGATAATTTCATTTTAACAAAATAAACTCGTGTTTATCTGTGTTTGAAAAAAAGCGAACCCGTGTTCGTTTGTGCGCAATTTCTATGAAATGCATGAAAAATGTAACAACATAATATGGAAGACCTAAAAGAAATTTTAAAATGAAAATTTATTATAATTTCTTTATTATATACATTTATTATAACATTTTTTTATCTATTAAATTTTTATAACCGAGAACTGAATCGATCATGAGATCACATCCTCAAGATATACTTTAGCACAAAGATGAAATTAATTCTCGACAAGCAATAAGATCACACTGATAACTGAATCTAATCATAGTTTTTGAATGATTTTTGAAATTCTCAAACAGATCAATAACGATTGTTGATATATTTGTCCACTTAAACTCTTGCCCTATGTTTTTCAACAAGCAGTAGATGATTCGTTAAGGTTTGATTAAATACTTTAGAATGCTAGGACTGCACAATCATTTGGCAAAAACCCTCACCTAACCTCAGGATTTCTTGAATTTTGTTATGATCTTTATAGAGCAAGGCTTGTGCATTAGTGTGCAAATGATTATCAATAGAATATTGCATTCTGTGAAGAATTTATCGTTTGATGATTAGACACAATTTAGCCTAAAATGATGAGAGCTCCAGGTCTATACTCTCGTATAACAAAGGAGATGAAGATTTAATCATGTGCCGATGAGAGCTCCAGGTCAGTACTATCGTACAACAAAGGAGATCATCACTCCAGGTCAGTACTTCCGTACAACATAAGAGATTAGCACAAACACAAGACACATAAATACTCCAAACATGGATCAAAGATATGGCTTATGTGAATTGTATCATGGTGGGTGAAAGATCTATTCTCAATCCAATTTTTGTTGGGACTCAGTTTTCGTGTAGGCGAAAATGATTGAGTAAATCCAGACATACTTAAGCATATATTTTAATTTAAATCATTATGTTGTTGTCTACTTTATTTTACAGGCTGAGTCTACCAAGCATATCATTAAAGAATCTGTTTGTTTTTCTATTATTTGTGATTAAAAAAATTTAAATCAGATAACATTTGTTACTATCATTTCTCATTTTAAACGCAAGTCATGCAAAAACAAGCTTATAAAGAAGATATACAATCATTTTCCCGTCATCTCGAATCAAGTTCCCAGTTTTTTTTATTTAGTATACTCTCCCCCACAATTTTATTTTTGCAAACCTATATTTTTTATTTTTTTATTGTTTTTTATAAAACTATACAAAAATAGAAATTTATCAAAGAAGTTCTTCCAAACTACACTGATATGATGATAAGAAATGAATTATCAAGAAATATGCAGTGTTTGTGAAGTGAGAACTGTGATTGTGCATATAAAAATCCAGATTGTGGATAAAATACCATGACCTTAACATGTTTGTTCCGCCTCAAATTTGAATTAGGAACAATCTCTGTCAGTAAACTGGATTACTAACAGTCCTCTTGAATTGTTCCTACACTCAAAAATAGATTAGATTGAAAGGGTAACCCAGGCCATCATAGTCTTGGAAGTTCCTTTTTCATCAATATAAAAAACCTGCTTCTACACACAATAATTTAAACAATCGCGAATATCTATATCCTTCTTTTTAATTTGCCAAATTTCTTTTAGTTTGATTAATTTGGACTTGAATGAATTAAATTTGGAAAACATTTTTTGTTTAAGACCAGAAGGAAAATAATTTAGTTTTGAACCTTTGGTCATTTTCATATTTGAATCATGTAAAACCGGTTTCATATGAAAAGGTTTGGATGAAGGGTTTTTCATCCAACCATTCAAAGATATGTACTTTTTACCTCTTAAACCAGAGAAGCAACCTGTGTTGCCTTTACCGTCTGGAACATTTTTTATAGACTTACATCAGGAGAAGCAATTTGGTTTGCCTTTATCATTCAAAGCAAGTCTTTGAGTACACTTATTTACCAAACAATCCTTGAAAGGCTTTTGGTTCTTTGTAGTCCTGTGTGGTGTAGGTAGGGATGAGGATTGCTTTGAGCTTGTAACAGATTCTTGCTTGTTGTGAAGTTTTCAATGCTGAATAGAGAATGAGATCTTCATTGACTGACTGGGTTGTTTTGCAATTAGAGAAGAGTTTTGTATTGGTCTTGATTCAGCTTTAGGAAGCTTTTGAGACTTGACAATGTTAGGTGATATCTTGATCTTTGAAAAACCGACACTGTCCTCTATGTTTGATTCATAATATGAGTTTGTCCAGTCTCGTTTACACAAATCTGCTTCCAATGGATCTTGATTGACAGGATTAGGATATGTTGTTATTGTTAAACTTGATGATTAAGTGATTCCTGATTTATCTCTTCTTTCACAATCCTAACAGGCTCAAAAGTAGGAATTTCACATCCTTTAAAGTTATCCAAGAAGTTAGAAGACACAGTAGATACAGAATTACAAACAACCAGAACTAAACAATCGGTAGCTTGACTGTCAGCATTCGGTTTATTGTATCCCATACCAGTTGTAGAAATATAATCATCTCGCACCTCATTAATATCGACACCGCTCAAACCTGCATGCAGATTATTAGTAGGTTGTTCAAACAAATCATTTTTAGGATGAGGTCTAGGGATTGGTGAATAATATAAAGTAGAAGGAGGTGGAACTGAATTAAATACAGTTTCACTATCATATTTATATCGAATCCCATGTTTTACCCGCACCCCTTCTTGTTTAGCAATAAGCTTATCATTTTTCATGTGTGAAAGGGTCCATTTATCAAGCTTTATTTGAAGCTTTGTCGTTTCAAATTGAGCTAAAACAACCCTTTCTCTCAAAATATTAGTTTTAACGTTACGCTCCAAAATGGTTCTTCTAAAAAGATCATTTTCAGCCAATGCTTCATAAAGTTTCCATGAAAAAGCAATTTCATTTTTCTTTAATTCCTGATTGATTATTTTTATTTTTTTTTCATTTTCCAATAACAATATGTTTGCCTTATAAATCCCCAATAATCGGATTTGACAAGATGAAGAACACATATCCTAAACATTCTCATAAGGAAGATACATGATAGTTTGTTCTGCAGCTAAGCTCTTCTTGTGCAGTTGCTGGATTGGTTGACATCCGAGCGTGTTCTTGACGGAAGGAAACAAAAAACAAAACCAAGAGACAAACAATAGAACAAACAAGAATATAATGGTTTCATTGATAAAACCTAATGATTACAAGCTGAAGACATCAGCTCAAGACAAAGTCTGAAGACATCAGCTGATCTCCCCTCTCATCTGGCAACACCTAGGCCCCGGGCACTCTCTCCTCTCCCCTTCCTACACAATGAAACCGGTATTTATAGGCCTCAACCCATATTAGATGTGTCTGGGCCCGTTTGTATGATTGGACCATGCGTATGGTTCAAGCGTACGACTGGACCATGTGTATGGTTCAAGCGTACGACTGGACCATACATATGGTTCAATCGTACGACTGGACCATACTTATGTTTCAATCTTACGAATGGCCCAATAGCATCTCTCAGTCGCGCAAGTGGTCCAATAGCATGGCTCAGTCGTACGATTGAGTCTCATTTGCATATGCTCCTGTGAATGACCCAATTCATGTGTTTACAACATACCAGGTGTATTACATTAAGCCTAGACTATTCGTCAAGCGATGGACATACTATATATGACAATATATGCTCCAACACTTCTCACAGTTGCATACTCGTGTGATTTTTTGTTGTTCCTCTTCTTTAACCTTCAAAATCTCGTTAGCTTCCGATTCTTTCTCTCTTTTATCGTTTTTTCCAACCTTATCATCATCGATTCTCACATACTCTGGTTTACAGTCATTGTCGACTCTTGAAGTTTCACAATTCTCTTCAACAGTTTCTCTAAATTTAGAATTTAAATTCTAATCAGTTCTCAATAACTTCAACTTTTCAAACATCTTTATTTTGTAATCAAGTATGCTTGTTACAGAAGAAACAAGATCAGTATTAAGCGTGTGGGGTGGATGTGGGAACACTGCTTATTGAAATTCATTTCTTTGGATATCCAGCTCGAGAGATTTTAGTCTATTGATCATATCCATAAGTATTATGTTGACATTACCTCTTTTTTGCTTCAGCAATTTAACTTGATGATTCCATTCAGACGAAAGAGAGTCAAGAAGCTTTTGAATTTGTTTATGATTACTAACAACTGGAACATGCTTTTTTAGATTATTTTCCACCTTTAAAAATCAATCAATCAAATCTGACAATTTTTCTTTCTTCATTGTTGCAAAAGAGTCAAACTAGCTTTGTGCCCTTGTGAGATTATCTGATTTAAAATCTTTTGAAGATGACATTATTTAAAAATTTTGAACAATTAAATGCCCCAAAAATATTTTCCCAAAAATTTAAAAATAATTCTCCCCCGGGAAAATTATTATTTTTAAATTTTACGCTATACAATCTTAGCCCACACATCAGTTTTCTAAAGAAAATACAACCCAATTTGTAGTTATTAACTAGCCCATATAAATTGTGAGCCTATACAAAATCTGAAATACTTGGGCCAATGAGAAGTTAACCCACACAATTCTTACACCATAACCCATACAAAATGTTAGCCCACACATAGATTTTAAAAAACCTAATTGTTAGCCTTTAACTAGCCCACATGAAAATTGTTTTTAAGAAAAGCCTAAATTTATTTCACAAACTTAAACCCTAACATGTAATTTTAACATCGACCAAAACACACACACTTAAGTGTATATATAGAGAGAGGCGGATGAGAGAAAGAATTAGGGTTCCGACAGCCTTTCTGGCTATCCCACAACGGCAACGGTGACCGCTCACAACCTCCTGAATCCATTGGAATTCCAATGATCGAAACAACCTCTATCCCTACTAAACACAACCTCCTGAATCCAATGGTTGTCTTAGTTTGCTCTGAAAATCAATAGCGAATGAGATATCGAAGAGAGAAGTTCGCGGCGGCTATCATCTTCTTCCTCTCGTCATGTTGCTTCCAATGGTGGTTGTAAAACCCTGAAATGTGCAGGATAAAAGAAGATTTTGATGGATGAAGGTGTCGGCGGCTAGGGTTCCGCCGCCGCGCAAGCTGCAGTGTGCTACGGTGCTATTGACCGTTGGATTTTGAGTATCGGCTGTAGGTGGTTGTCGGCTGTAGGTGGTTATATTTAGAGTTTCGGCTGCAGATCATAGGTGTAGAGTTTAGGTTAGTTATATTTGTTCACCACCATGGTTATGGTGGTGTTGTGTTGGACCAAAAGAACCAATGAGCCTAATCAAAAAAACCTTTAAGTCCTACAGACATCATAACAACTGAAGAAGAAGACATCAGCTGAAGACAAAGTCTAAAGACATCAGCTGAAGACAAAGTCTGAAGACATCAGCTGAAGACAAAGTCTGAAGACATCAGCTGAAGACAAAGTCTGAAGACATCAGCTGAAGACAAAGTCTGAAGGCAAAGTCTGAAGACAA
>BJCM01157214.1:0-10001 GCA_018326385.1 Flaveria bidentis
CAAAGGATGCATACTGGGGGCCAATCTTTGTGATTGACCATATGTATGGGATCCTTGCCGAAAGACCTAAGGCCCAGAAACACCCTCCGTGCACAATGTTCGGGGTATAGCATATGGCATTGGTCCAAAATGAAAGAGAAAAGATAAGTGATGAATGTACTTGCCCTAGGTGCTTGAGCCAGCTCCATGCCCAATGTTCGATGTCTATGAAAGACCTCAGGCCCAGTTACCCGCTTCGTGCACAATGTTCGGGGTAATGTACATTTCAAAGAAAGTAATGAATGTACGAATGAAAGGATGAAAGAATGAATGAATGAATGAATGAATGAATGAATGAATGAATGATGAAGATAATAATGATGTTATCTATGTGTACGTATGATGTATGATTGCGTGAAAGTAAAGAATGGTTTTAACAAAAGAAAAGTATGTTTTATCATAAAACTAGAACTCACTCAGCAACACTGACTTTTATGTGTTTTCTAGTTGGCAGGTATTGGTTGCTGAGGATGGCACGAGGCGGCTACTCAGCTCTTTTGGATGGCATCCATATTTATAGTGCTTTTGTGATGTAATGCAACTTGGGTTTTGTAATTGGATTACGATGTATTATTTTGCAAAAGCTTTTATATTGAAATGAGATGTCTATTTCAAACGTTCTGTTGCGATGTTTTTATATTGTATAAATGTAACTATATGTTTTATGTGCAATGAACGACCAGCTGCAAGCGTCCCGGGAATGGGGCCTTACACAATCCTTATCAGGATCAAAACCATTCTTTTCTTTATCATTTGGTTAGGATCCCTCAGACTCTCATAGTATCTCCCATGTCATAGAAATCATGTAAAGAAAGATGAAGCATGTCTTGCCAGAAGTCGACATCTTGATCTCCTTGATCTCTAATGATATACCATCCGTCTGGATTTGCAGAAAAAGTCTAGGATAGGATGGGTCTACTAGCTGTAAGAGGCTCTACATGTGTTGGACTTGGTTGAACAACCTCTTCTTGAGTTACCTCAAGATGCACCGACTCATCCTAAGGTGTAGAGGTGGATGCCTTGGACTTCATTTTCTTTTGACTGTCCCTATTCATGGCCGTCCTTTTCTTCCAATTTCTAGATTTTAACTGAGAAGATTGGCTTTCAGCATCAGGTTGTTCTTGTGTTTCTTTCTCTATTGGGTCCTTTTCCTTCACAAGTTCAAGAGGATAGGAATCAGGACCCTGCTGTGGATCAGAAGATAAAGTTGGTTGTGGTCAAGCACTAGGTCCATGTTGTGTTGTCTCTTGGCGTTCAACCTTGACCTCAACTTTAGGTGCAACCTGACTTGGTGGAGAATGCATGTCAATGAGCATACCTTTTCTAATCTTCTGCTAGATCACCCTAGTGTGCTCATCCATGGTGGATAGAGACATTGGACTAAGCCTCCTTTCAAAGAATCCATACAGCTTCAAGAAGCTCATCATCGTCCGCCTATCAGCAGACTTCTTTTGACTCTTTTGGATGATGGCTCTTGACTTTGCAGCTTCTTCCCTCATCTTCCTCTTAACGGCTTTTTGTTCTTTTATTACTTCTTGCTCAAGCTGCTTGAGATATTCAAACTCTATGTATTCATATGATAAGAGAATAAGTGCAGATGCCTAATAGAGGCATATAACACTCAGGTAGTTGATCATATTTTGTCTATTTGCTTCCTTATCTACCTAAGGACGTTGCTCAGTTGCCACAACATCTATCTTAGGACTTTCTTGAACTAGAGAAGGGGGGGGGGGTAGGAGCATGTTTGTAGAGTCTTTTCTTCTTCATTTCTTCCTTATATTGAGGAACAGTTTTGCATCCTCTGCCTCCTTCCTTTCATTTGACAACTCATTTTTAGCCAGTTCATTTAGCTCATCTAAGGAAAGAGAGATGAGTTTATCAATATTGTAATTCCTGGTCCCTAAGTAGTTCAATCTAGGTACCCTTAACTTATTATCTTGAGTGGTTGGCCTAATGGTAGCCCTGATTGCAGCTTCCATAAAGCCTGGAAACCCACTTGAACTCTCTCCCTTTAGCTTCCTCTTCCTTTCTCTTTCTTCCTCCTCAATCTCCTTAGGAGTTAGTTTCCTTTTTCCTTTATCACTCATAGGCCTTGGTGACTTAGGGTGGAAAGAGCTTTGCCTTTATTTCTTGGTTTAGTACTTAAGCTCTAGGCAGAGAGAGGTTGTGAAGAACCTTCGCAAGTTGGTGCCTCACTAAGGGTAATATGTGCTAAAGAGGTTCCTGTCTCAAGGTTCACAAGCTCAACTACTAGGCCTTCAGGCAAGGTTTCCCCTTCGAAGCTAATCTTGGGGTCCACCTCAACATCCAGTTGACTAATATTCCTGCCTGCTAGCATCTGTCTATATAATCTGGATCTCAATCTGAACTCTTCCAGCATCCTCTCTTAAATCCTATCTGATAACCTTGCAGCTTGCTTGTTTTGACTTGGATTAGCAAGTGGAAGATAAATCAGAAAGATGCTTGATGTGCTCTAAATTATACATAAAAATCTTATCAAAAGCACATCAGTTATTCCTTTATATCTCCCTTAAAATAATAATTATGTACTTAAAATTGTTAAATTGTATTTTTTGGTGTTAAAAAGGGCAAGATGGACAAAAGAAGCATATTTGAAAAGAAATTGAAGAAATCTGAGCTTTGGAGTCCAAGAATGGGACCATGCCTCATAAAGCACGCCCCCATGCCATGCCTGAAAGACACCCCCGTGCTCAAATTGGCACACCCCCTTGTTTGGACATCTGACAGGACAAAAAGTATTGTCCCCCAAAAGTAAGCTCAGGGTCGTGCCCCAT
This sequence comes from Flaveria bidentis, assembly GCA_018326385.1. Lineage (NCBI taxonomy): Eukaryota > Viridiplantae > Streptophyta > Magnoliopsida > Asterales > Asteraceae > Flaveria > Flaveria bidentis. The sequence goes on from BJCM01157214.1 coordinate 2,835, forward strand.
TTAGCACAGGGTCGTGCCTGACACTTCTACATGTACAAGCTGACCAAATTTCTTAAGCATTGTATTAGCTAGAGGCCATGCTTAAATACTCTAGAAAGCCTATAAATAGAGGCCTAAGCTCACCATTTATGCAAGCTTTGGTGGGAGCGTTACTCTGCTGAATTCTCTTGAGAATCAAGTCTTAAAGATCGTTTGGAGGCTCAGGAGGTGCGTACAACACTTGGAAGAAGCTCAAGATTGTCAAACATCATCCATTATGGATCACTGGTTTGATTGTTCCATTTTACCGATGATTTCATATCTATCTTTAATGTTATTTGTTGTTATGTTCAAGCTCATTATGAGTTAAATTCTCATTATCATCCTAATTGGATGAAACTTATGTAATTTATGATGAACTAATGGTGTGATTTATATTATGTTAATGTTATGGTGGTCTTGGGAAAACTTTTGATGGGTACCATCTACATTTGAATGAGAAGTTATAACTTTGTGATTTGTAATTGTGATGGTCATACACGGTTGAAAAATGTATGATCAAATTTTATTCGTGAAATTGATCTTCATTACAAATCTATGGCTAATAAAGTAGATATGGTTATTAGAAATCATATCACATTAACTTTCTGATCATTTGCGGGTTCCTGTTTATTAGTCTGAGAAATCTATAGTAATTGTTATGGTTTTCTAAAATTAATGGTATGTTAGTAAGGAACCTGATCAACTCTATTTTTAACATTAAGTTATATTTTTAGAAATTGTATGTCAAAAGGTCACAAGAGATTTACCTACATTACTAGGGCTTTGATCTAAGTAGTAAAACTCAACTTGACGTGATCCTAGTCACTACGGGCGGATAGACAAGAAATCACACTATCTCACATTTATAAACATTAATATAATTACCTTAATTAATATCTTTAATCACACCACCAATTTATCACAGTTACATAAGTGTAATCTAATTATGATGATTACCTTTACTCTCTGGTTTTAAATCCAAAAGCTTTAATCTTATTTTAATTTATTTTAGGTATTGTTTAAAACCCTAAAAATCTTAGTTACATCAATGGAACTTCTCATTTTCTCAAACAAAAACCAAATCTATTTTAGGTGTGTCCATGGATTGAAACTCGATTCTTACTATCACTATATTACCACACGATAGGGACACTTGCCTTTTGTGTGTGTGGTTTAGTATTAGTAATAACCAATTAAAACTAGTTCTGTGTGAAAAATATTTATCAATATATATATATATACACATTTCACACCGCATCAAATTTTAGGCACTGTTGCTGGGACCCACGATAGTTTTGAAAAACAATCTAAATCATTCCAAAACTAGGGGTTGATGAAACATCATCTTGTTAAGAAGCATTTGAGATCATCAAACAAGAACTAGATCCTGAAGCCAAACCTTCCATCAAAGATCCTCCGGTTTTAGAACTCAAAGAACTTCTGTCTCATCTAGAATACGCGTTTCTTGAAAACACATCTCAACTTTCTATCATAATCTCATCTGCCTTGTCAATTGATGAGAAGAACATGTTGCTCAATGTGCTTAAGGCACATAAACTAGCGATTGTATTGAAAATCATGGACATCAAGGGTATCAATCCATACTTTTGCACTCACAAAATACTGATAGGGGAGAACTTTAAATCCATTATTCAACCTCAAGCATGTTTAAATTCGACTATGCAAGAGGTGGTGAAGAAAGAAGTAATCAAACTGCTAGATGCCAGTTTGATTTCACCTTTTCTGATTCACCTTGGGTCAGTCTCGTCCAAGTTGTTCCAAAGAAAGGAGGAATGACTGTTGTAACTAATGAGAAGAATAAGCTTACTCCAACTCATACAATTACAGGATGGAGAGTTTGCATTGACTATTAGAAACTCAATGATGCCACAAGAAAAGATCACTTCCCTCTGCCTTTCATCGACCAAATTCTTAAGAGACTATCTGAAAAAGTGTTCTTTTTTTCCCTTGATGGTTTCTTAGGTTATTTCTAAATTCCTATTACTCTCAAAGATCAAGAGAAAATGACATTCACCTGCCCATATGGAAATTTTGCTTATCGGCGAATGCCTTTTGGATTGTGTAATGCCCCTTCTACATTTCAAAGATGCATGGTAGCAATCTTTCATGGCATGATCTGACACTCAATGGAATTTTCATGGATGACTTCTCTATCTTTAGGAACTCATTTGAGCAATGTCTTGAAAACCTAGAAAAGATGTTGACTAGATGTGAATATTCTAACCTTGTTTTGAATTGGAAAAAGTGCCACTTCATGGTTACTAAAGGAATAGTGGTAGACTATAAGATCTCTTGAGCAGGGCTTGAAGTCGATCAAGCCAAAATCAATGCTATTTCCAAACTTCCACATCCCACAACCGTGGAAGATATCAGAAGTTTCCTAGGTCATACAGGATTCTACCATTGTTTCATCAAAAATTTCTCAAAAATCACACGACCAATAACTCAACTTCTTGAAAAAGGCGCATAATTCGTATTTTATGACGAATGCATTAGTGCATTCAATTTGCTTAAAGGGAGACCGATAACTGCTCCAATCATGGTTTCCCTAGATTGGATGCTACCATTTGAATTCATGTGCGACGTAAGAAATTTCACTATAGGAGTCATATTAGGACAAAGGAAAGACAAGCAATTCCATCCAATTCACTTTGCGAGCAAAACCCTAAACGACGCACAAGAAAACTACACCACCATTGAGAAAGAGCTTCTCGGGGTTGTTTTCGCATTTGACAAATTCCGCTCGTATCTAATCCTTTTGAAAACAATGGTTTACACGGACCATGTTGCCCTTCATTATCTGTTCAATAAACAAGATGCTAAGCCAAGATTGATTCGTTGCATACTTCTTCTTCAAGACTTCAACATTGAAATTCATGATAAGAGGTGGTCGATCATCTCTCACGTCTTGAAGATTAAAGTCCTTCACAAAATGATGAAGTCACAATAAATGATAACTTTCCTCATGAATTCCTTATACATATCCAATCCTTAATCGATGAATATCCTTGGTTTGCCAATTTCGCAAATTACTTGGCTAGCGGAATCCTTCTCAAAGGAATGACTTATCGGCAAAAGAAAAAATTCTTTATAGACATTAAACATTACTCTTAAGAGGTCCCATATCTTTTTAGAATCGGTGCAGGCCAACTTATCCGAAGATGTGTATACAGAGATGAGGCGAAACAGATTCTAAGGTATGTCATGAAGGACCCACAGGAGGACACCATGGGGCAACCCTAATAGCTAAGAAAGTCTTTGACTCTGGATTTTACTTTCCCACGATCTTCAAGGATGCTCACAACATGGTACGTACCTGTGATGTATGTCAAAGAGCAACTAATATCTCAATACGAGGTGAGATGCCTCAAAACCTGTTCAAGTATACGAGGTGTTTGATATATGGGTTATTGATTTCATGGGGCCATTCCCAGTTTCCTTTGGCAATCATTACATATTGGTAGTAGTTGATTATGTTTCAAAATGGGATGAAGCTAAGCCTTACCTACCGATGATGCAAGAAATGTTCCTAGATTCCTTAAGAAACTATTTTCTTGTTTCAGTGTCCCCAAGCTTTAATTAGTGACCGAGGAATGTATTTTTGTAACAAGCAGCTTGAAAGAGCAATGGCTCGTTATGGGGTGCACCATCGCTTTACAACTACTTATGATCCACAAGCGAATAGGCAAGCTGAAGTCACTAACTAAGGCATCAAATGAATCCTTAAGAAAAACATAGGTCAAAATCATAAGGATTGGTCTACCAAACTTGATGATGCACTATGAGCTTTTCGATAGCCTATAAGACTCCCATTGGCACAACACCATTCAAAATAGTTTATGGGAAGTCATGTCATCTACCCGTGGAATTGGAGCATACCCACGTGTCTCTAACAAAAATTTCCCACAATCTAGACTAACAACTCTAGAACATTGCATGTCAAAATTTAAAACGAATTCTGACAAGCACGGGGCTATGCCATGCCAAGCACGCCACTATGTTCACCTTTCATGACTTGTATATAATTACCACACTTGTTCCAAGATTTCATCACACCCTTTCCTACTTGAAAAACATATGAAAGATGAAAGAATCAAGTCTCAAAGTTCAAAATAGAATTCTGCGAAGAAATCGCGTTCCGAAACGCAATAACTAGTGATGTAAGAATATTTCTTTAAGTTGCATGAACTTATCAAATGGTTGACTGAGATGAACCTCATCGTATCCCAATGCCTAGCTGAACTCATCCAAAAAGTTCAAGAGATGGGTGAGGAACTCGTTTTCATTAATCGGTAGCTTGTGGAACTAAGCAATTGCACTTCACATTATCCCATCCCGAACCCTCCATATGAAATGTGTGGATGCTTCTTTTAGAAGCATTTGGTGATGTGTTAGGTGTGTTGATGCGTATTAAAGAGTCTAATTTTGTAGTTTCAGACTCTCGGCTTTTAACGTATCATGTAACCGTAAGACCCTTGGAAATGTCATTGTCATTTAGCTTGTTTTAAATAATTCTAGGACTATTTTCGTAATTATTCTGGTAATTTGGAAGTGATAAAACTTTCTGACAAAACATAGAAAAACTAAAACCGAGTAGCGTAAGGGAGGCACACCCCCGTGCTCGACAAAAAATGACACTTTATGACTTTTTTCAGCCATTTTTCTTGTTTCTCATGAATTTCCATGATAAAAGTCGACATATCTACTTCCCTTTTCATCACAGTTTTCATTTTTCCTTCTTATTTTCAAGAATTCTTGCATTTCCTTTTAGTGTGATTGTACAAGAGGTTAGTATTACTAATTCCTATGTCAATGATGGCCATTTACATGTAGTTAGGTGATTAGGTTTCTAGACAACAGAAATCCTAGCAATTATATGTAAAACCTTTCAATTAAAAGTCCTATGGAATGATGAATACTTTAAACCTTCTTGTTCATTTTTATATTTGTAGTTGATTAGTTGTTACTTATTATGTTTAGTTAGTTGTTAGTATGATTTTCCTTTTTGTTAACAAGACTATCTTCATGATTCGTGGTTAAATCATTGTTAAGCACATTCAAGTTACAAGAGTTCAATTGAAAAACAAATGGTGTTAAACACTATATATATTTTAAGTGTCTTGAATTATTAACAAGTGATTAAAATGATAAATGTACAATCTTTGTATTTTCAAGCAAGAAACCGTTAAACTCATGTTTAGTCAAAGGTTTACAAACAAAACCACACGTGCTCAAGTTAAAATTTCATACCTCAAAATGTTAACCGCACCCACATGTTTCACAAGACACACCCCTAGGTTTAACAATTTTTTCTTGAATGTCAAACTTTAAACTATTTTTAAACATGAATTGATCAAATATGGTGTTATGTGTCGTGAAACCCATGTTGGTCATTAATGTCTTGAAACTTTTCCAGAAATTTGTTTTGTATAGTTTAATTTATTTTAAAATTTCAGGATAATGGATCATCCCTATTAGCAATTTGAGGGGATTCTTGAAAGATGGTGTCGTGAAAGATTTCAAAGACTGTTACAAAAGGCCGAAAGATCGAATCTGCAAGCAGATGAAGAAACCTTGGTGGCTGTCGGACAGCTCGAAAGATATAATAATTTACTGAGTATTCAGTGGAAGAGTTTGTTTTCACAAAACAAACCATTTGTTTATGAACTAACTCTTGGATTTTTAGCATCTTTCAGATTTAGCATGAAGCAATTTCATTCAGACTTGGTGGTCATTGGCATAAAACATCCATCACCTTGTTTGCTGTGTATTTTGGTATTTATACAGAACAAGAAACAGAGGAGGATGTAATATCAGGAATGACAACATATGATACCTTTCCAGACAAGGAAAGTAAAAACGTAGAGAGTGGTGCCATGCGAAAAGAATTTTAGGTGAGAATTGGAACAAGGTGTTCAACACGAGTAAAACCAAAAGTATCTAGATACGAGACTCGCTGTTGTGTTACATACATTGGTTACTTAGCCATTCAATAGCAGCTCATGGTCAAAGCAAGAGAGTTATTAATTTTAGGGACTTATTCATTTTATATTGTATGGTTGATCAATTGCCATGCAATATTGGGTATTTGTTTTGTAATCTATTTGCTAGAAATGCAATTACAGGTGCTCTATGTAAGGCCCCGTTCCCGGGACGCTCACAACTGGACAATTGTCGCACATAAAACATATATTTACTTTATCTTAAATGAACATTGCAGCGGAAACATTTAAAATGACATTTTAATTAATTATAAAGGCTTTTGCAAAATAATACATCGTTATCAGGTTACAAAATACTTGTTGCATTACATCACAAAAGTATTATAAAAATGGATGCCATCCAAAAAGAGCCAAGTAGCTGCCCTACGCCATCCTCAGTAATGCTCACCTATCAACTGGAAACACATAAAAGTCAGCGTTGCTGAGTGAGTTCTAGTTTTATAATAAAACATACCTTTCTTTTATTAAAATCGTTCTTTTCTTTCATGCGATCATACATCATGCGTACACATAGATAATATCATTATTATCTTCATTAATCGTTCATTCATTCATTATTTCATTCGTACATTCATTACTTTTGATGACATGTACATTGCCCCGAACATTGTGCACAAAGCGGGTAACTGGGCCTGAGGTCTTTCATAGACCTCGAACATTGTGCAGGAAGCTGACTCCAACACCTAGGGCAAGTACATTCACCACTTATCTTTTCTCTTTCATTCCGAATCAATGCCATATGCTATACCCCAAACATTGTGCACGAAGCGGGTAACTGGGCCTGAGGTCTTTCATAGACCTCGAACATTATGCACGAAGCTGACTCCAGTACCTAGGGCAAACGACAAGGATCCCATACATATGGTCAATCACAAAGACTGAACCCCTGTGTGCATCCTCATGGGGTATATAACCCGCACACAATTGAGCTGACAACCCCTCATTGGGTGTGAACCTCCATACATTTGCTTAATCACACGGATTAAGCCCCAGTGTGCATCCTCATGGGGTAGCTAACCCGCACACGGTTGAGCTAACACTCCGATTGAGTGTGAACCTCCATACATTTTCTTGCAAGACTTTCTTACATTCGTTCATTCATTAATGCATGCATTCTTCATTT
>BJCM01157217.1:0-15597 GCA_018326385.1 Flaveria bidentis
TCAGTCGTGCGAATGGATCAACCGCATGGCTCAATCGCACGAATGAACCATGTTGATGGTTCAGTCGCCGGAATGAGCAACCCTAACCTATAAATACCACCTAATTCATGGAAAAAGGTAAGCATTCAATTCACTTCGACTCTAGACGTACCCTAGCCGTCCAGAAGCCTCTAAGTTCGTACTCCAAGTTCATAGGACGCTGTAGATCGATTCCTAATTGATTCTTGACGTTAGATTCAATACGTTATTGTTTCTACGTGCGTTCTCACTGATTGGATCGCCAATCAAATAGGATTCCGCACTATTTGGTTTGGTTTAACATGTTAATTAGTTGGTGTTTCATTCGAATACTAGATCCTAACAGTTAAGAACGAGTAGGAATCGATCAAGAACGAACTATGAAGTTGGATTGGGTGTTTTGGACGCTCTGGACGGCTAGGGTTTATGTATATTTGAAGTCTCTTTCAAAGTTATTGAATTCTTAAGTTTCTCCATGAATTAAGTAGTACTTATAGGTTTGTAGTTTCCATTCGTACGACTAAACCATTAGCATGGTTCAGTCGTGTGACTAAATCATGCGATTGAGTCATGCGGATGACTGAAGGTTCTGTTGTGTGACTGAGTCAATCTTATGTCTCAAGTATACGACTGATCCAGTCTCCTGGTTCAGTCGTGCGACTGGTCTGTAAGCATGATGTATTCATGCGTATGGTCCATTAGTATGTTCCATTAGCATGAGTACTCATCCGACTAGGTTGAACACATTTATCAATCATTATTGACTAAGAACTATGTACAATAACTTCAAACCTATATAATAAGTTCATACATATGAATTATACACAATAATAATATGAAATAGATAAACATTAATAAGCATCAACCGCATATTATATATCATTGAATCAATTAATTACATACGTGTAAGACATGAAAGACTTTTACATTAAAGCTCATAAACTAGGAACATGATGTATCTACATGAACGAATCAACATCTCATTTATACTGCAAATCGATCAAACGGACCAACAATATAGTATTAGAGCACTTGTGAACAATAGCTAGATGATGAAATGTATTATGCTTCTCCTGTAGAGAGATAAACTGTGGTCTGTTTCTTGCTTTGCCAGGAAACAAGACAATTTCCCAAGTATTGACATCCTGTAGAGAGATTAACCTTTAGCCCTTAGAATTATTATCAAAATAATCATGTGCGTCAAAATTCCCACCATAAGGGTACCAATGACCTAAACGAAAAGAGCCTTTATGATAACAAAAGATTCGTTTTACAACCTTTTAATGAGACTCTTTTGGGGCAAATTGGTATCGAGCATCTTATCCTACAGCAAAGGTGATGTCAGGACAACTTTTTCTAAGATACATAAGGGAACCGATCATGGTTCTATAGAGATGAGGATCAACAAGTTTCTCATTCTCGTCAGGAGTGAGGCATGTTTGAGCAGTAAATGAAGTCATTTAAGTAGAAGCGTCATCCATCTTGAATTTCTTCAAAATTTCTTTAATATACTTCTCCTGATGAATGAGAATTCCCTCTGGCTTTTGTTCAACCTACAGTCTGAGGTAAAAGCACATCTCTCCCATCATGCTCACTTCCAAGCGATTACGCATTACCTCCTCAAACTCCTGACACAACTTTGAATTGGTGGAGCCGAAGATAATATCATAAACTTAGACTTATACAATCAGCATCTCACTATCCACTTCCTTCTTGAATAGAGCCATATTAATAGTGCCACGAGAAAAACCATTGCTTAAGAGATACTATGTTAAAGTCTCATACCAGATACGAGGTGCCTGATGAAGACCATAAAGGGACTTATCAAGCTTGTAAACTTTTTCAGGAAAATCAGGATCCTCAAAACCTGGTGGTTGACACACATATATCTCTTCGTCAATGTCTCCATAAAAGAATGCACATTTGACATCCATTTGATAGACTTTGAACTGTTTATGGGTGGCATGAGCTATAAAGATTCCGATGAATTCAAGATGGGTGACAAGAGCAAAGACTTTGGTGTAGCCAATCCCTTCTTGAGCAAAGCCTTGGACCACCAATCTGGACTTTAAAAATACAAAATTTCTACATCTTGATTATTCATAGAAATTTTGGGAGGGATTATGTATTTTATGTTCTTCTTGTTTTCCTTTGAAGAATAAAATAAGAAGCCTGGATGATGTAAATGAGGTTAACGGTATTGTGTGGGATATGCTTGATAGGTTCAGCTAGAAAGTGAAGTAAATAGTAATCCTCTAGCTTAAAATTAAAACAACAAGAAACTTGATGACTCAGATAATCCCCTTGACATTTTTTGCCTTCACAAAGTCACAAGTCCTTGTTTGAAAAGGGTTGAGAACGTGATACCTCTGTTTTGAGTTACTATTATCTAAAGTATTTGTGTGTCAAAACAATCCACCTTATCTCTAAAGCTATATGCTTTCTCATCTTCGTATCTAAGATGCTCCTTGCTATACTCTATCTAGTGTTTATCTACTCTGCTATGTGTGAACATTGCCCTGGAGTGATGATCTCCTTTATTGTACGATAGTACTGCCCTCGAGCTTTCATCGACACAATTTGATGATCTTCTTTGTTACACGTAAGTATAGACCGGAAGCTCTCATCCGTCAGACTCAATTGATGAACTCCTCTGTTATACATAAGTCTAGACCTTGAGCTCTCGTCATTTATGTCTATAAGGGCATTGTTTCATTTTTATGTCTATGTTGCTTCTGAGGGGAAGAGTCACGCAGAGCGTGTCATTTGTTCAAAACATCATAAGGACAGGTTAAGTTTCTTTGCCAAATATGTATGGGGACTAGGTCATTCTATCGTTTCTTTAAGAAGAATCAAAACATGATAACAGTAGCTGCAGTGCACTTTTTGAAACAAAGAAGACATGGACTTAAAAGGATGAGGATATCATCAATCCCACCAAACTTTGACTCTCCAGAAAATCTTTTCAGCTTCTCGTTCATATACTTTTATATTGTTTGATATTGATTTAATTCAAGAAATTTTAAGCGAAGAATGGTAAAGTTTTGTGGGGCTAATTTCTTTTCATTTCTTTTAATTTTGTTTACTTTATTTTAATCTCTTTTTAAATAATTTTTACTCTTACATTATCTTTTTAAAGAAAGGGAAACAAAATTAAATTTCTTAAATTTTTACATTTCTAGTAAAATTATAATTTCGCTAGCAGTTTCACACGACGAGACTATAGCATCGCTAGTTCTTTCACGCGTTGCATGGTCAGTTTCGACGAGTGTTTCGCACGACGAAATTGCATTTTTGTTAGACGAAACTATAGTTTCGCTTCCTGTGAAACTATGTGCTATTTAACTCATTTATTGTTTTCTCATTTGCCCACAGTCGGGAGTTTAGTCGTTTTAGGGTTGGCCGTAGCCTTTTCATGCGATTTTGATTTCATGTGCTTTTGATTCTTGTTTGATGAGTAATTCTTGTTCGCAAGTGAGTTTTGAACTCAAGACAGTAGATTAATCTAGATTTAATGGCAACATTGTGGGTTTATTTGATTGAGACTCTTCGGTACCTTCGCAGTTCTTACTACGAAAGTACCGATAGTCCGACCAAACTAAACGAAAGTTCATGAGTTTTCAACGAAACTGTGTAGTCATGCTATGCGAGCGAACTTTACGGTTTCACATTGCAATCTTCAGTTTCCCTGTGCCGAAACTATAATTTTAGCCCGTCGAATCTACTACGCTGTCTTGCTGAATCTAATGAATTATTTCGACCGAAACTAATAACTAATAGGTAATTGTTGCTGCAATTATTCTTTGGTCTGGTGAAACTAAAAAATTCACCTTGTGAAACTATAATTTCGGCCAGCGAAATTAATTTGTTTTTAATTTAATTTTAATAATTTTCTTATTTTTCTTTAATTTTATTGTTTAATTTACCATTCTAATGCATTTCATCTGGTTTTTAGATTAAATGGCAAATCTAAAGTTTGATGAGAGGAACAACGATACAGCCATTCTAGACGACACACATCCAAAAGCTGCTGCTTTTAGAGATTGCATACGCTGGTTGCAAAGATCTCCAATTGCCTACGTGATCTCACATTCGGCTACTGTATATAACTTACATATAAGAGATTTTTGGCGGACAACCGATTATGACACGAGAGCCAATTCACAGAGGATTATGGCTAGGGTGATGGAGAATGACATGGTCATTACTACTGAGGTCATATCGAGGGTGCTAAGGCTGGATGAGGACATGGGGGAAGAGGTGACATTGTCAGATCAGGAAGTATTTGAGGCTTTTTGGTCGATGGGTTATGAGGGACCTTCCTTTGAAACAAGGAAGGAGATCAAGAAGTCCTTCCTCTCTAAGGAATGGAGATATATAGCTCATGTTTTTTATTATGTGCTTAGATCACATTAAAAGTGGATCAGACGGGCTGAATTTGGATTGGGCTAAAGCTATGGTGATCTATTGCAGAGGGCAGAAGGTCAACATTGCTCATTTGATCTTTTGATTGTATGGCCGAAAACGTTATGGCACTGAAGAAGGACAAGTGACTTCTATACCCTCGATTTCATCAGATGATTATTGATGATCTCATTCCCAACATTCCCTCACATGGAAAGGTCGAGAGATTTGTACAGATGAACACATGTATCTTTGTTGACTGTTGTGCTATTCGACATGACTTCGGTGGAAAGATTACTCTTCTTTAGGAAAAAATGTACCCTTAAGAGAGATGGAACTATATTAGGTGGGTTAATAAGTCTAAGGAGAAAAAGGCTAAAGAGACAAGGGTGAAATAGACTGATGCTATTAAGAGAGGAAATGATATGCCAAGGAGAAGGATTATGATTTTGAGGATGAAGTGCATGAGATGGCTGAGGAGGTTAGGGTTGAGAAAGAGAATAGGTCCAAATAGAAAGCTGATGAGGGAGAAGCTGAGAGAAGGACAAAACACAAGCATCAATCATTCACTGAGTCCTCGAGAAGGGAGGATAGAGCTGGTTTGGATGAGGATCTAATAAGAAACCTCAATGCATCTCTAGCTAATGAGTTGATCATGATCAAAACCAAACTTACCAATCAAGATTTAAGGGAAAGGTATAAGGATGAGGTGATTGAGGGCATGGCCAAAATGTTGGTGGATCAGAATAAATTGATTAAGAGATTTCTTGAGGAGGTGAATAAACTAAAGGCTGCAATCATCTTGCCCAATCAACTAACTCAACCTAAGTTAGATGATTTCACTAATACTTCCAAGTACTCATTTCTAAATGTGGGTACATCTTTGCGGGCATGAGAGGACACATCTCGTGCAGTGGGTAAGGAAGCAGGAGGATCTAGAGTACGACATGAGACTGTGAATATGGAAATGCTGAAGAGGTAGTTAAGGCTGGTTTTGTGAACATGCAATTTGATTTGGAGAAAGATTTAGTTGGTGAAGAGGTGGTAAGAGAGAATCATGTTGAAAATGTGAAGAAAACTACTTAGAATGGATTGATGGATGAAGATGAAGATGATGAGCGGTTGGTTGACTATGATTCTAAATCAAAATATTATAAGGTTGGTGAGAGACCCCTAACCTATGTTGCTAAGAACGGTGTTAATGATGGAGATGTGTTTGAGATGGAAAAGGAAGAGTGGTTTGTGAGAGAGAAAGGGACAAAAGAGCTAACTCCCCTATTCCAAAACATGGAAGGGTTGAGTAAATCTAAGGCTAATAAAAGAATCATCAGCTGGAAGTATAACCCCGGCCTCAAAATGTTTAAGATAAAGAGGAAAGGGGGAGGAATTACTTATCTACATAAGAGGAAGGCATTCAAGACCTCTGCTAAATGGGACTTAAGGATGCTGGTGGTGCTGACATTGCTTAATGCTCATCTGAGTGAGAGATCCACATTGTTAGAATAGGAGATCAGGAATGGAGTGAATTACAATTTTAAGTCATTCAGGTTTATGAAGGCCGAAAGGAGAAGATCCAAAAACGATAAGGACTGGGAAACATGGAAAGGAAAGATTATGCAGAGAGTGAAACCCCTAAAAATAGTGAAAATGGTTAGATTGTTAGATCCCCTCCCCCAGTAATTACAAAACTTTGAGAAGTGTTCTATGATAACAACACGGGGGAGGCTATGATCAGGGTGAAGAATGGGGTTGAGTTAAGCCTGTTTGATCCAATAAAGTTATTTGGATTTTGAGATGAATGCCTGCTAGTTCTTTGTGAAAACCACATTAAAGCAGGGGAAGGGGAGGAGAGAGAAAAGAAGCCAGTCTGTTCATAACTGTGGCTAATAGAGTTAGAGGTGTGAGGAAAGAGGTGAAGGAGCTAGCTGAAAAGGTGAGAGCATAGGGTTAGCAAGATATGGATGTGAGGGACTTAACAAGACAGTTTGAGCAAGCTAGTGCTCGTCCTAAGGGAGCTAATAAAGCAGGAGGTGACCAGAGTGAATAAGTTGCTCAAGCTCACGAGGAAGAAGCTGTAGGGGCAGATAAAGATACATCAAATGCAACAGAAGAGACTACAGTCGACTAGAAAAATCAAGACAAGTGAAGGCAGTGAGATCCAACCTAGGGGGAGTATTGAAGATCAAGTATAGGTTAGACTCACCTTAGATTAGATTATGTTTATATTAATTTGTTATAGACTTAATGTTAGTTTACTTTTGAATGTTGTTCATTTTGTTTAGTTTTGTAGTCCAACGAAACTATGAGCAAAACAGTAGTTTCGCTCAGTTTAGTTCTCCCGGAGAAACTGTTGTTTCTGCTGGGGGAAATTATAGTTTCCGCAGCACAATTTTGCTCATAGTGAAATTGTCTGCGAAAGTAGGACTGCTATATATAGAATTGATTTTGTTCATTGTTGGGTATCCTTGAAAAAATCCTAATCGATTATCATTGTTGCAAGAGCCCTTTGAAAGCAGTTTAAATACACTTGTGCTTTGTTATTATTGATGGTATTGATCATTATTGTTCTTATTTGTTAACATTGAGATTGTTCTTATTGTTATTCTCTTTTTTATCTCTTTATTGTATTTGATATTGAACGAATCAACATCTCATTTGTACTGCAAATTGATGAAATGGACCAACAGACTGGACCTCCTATCCACTAATGACTTGCACATACATCTCAACATAACTTCTGGACAGAACTATGAAATAGACAAATATCTCTTGTCCCTTGTGCAGAAAGTTTTGAGAAGCAGAAGCAAGTGAGGTTTTGGTATCATCAGCCTAGGGGGAGTTTGTTGGATCTTGAAAGGTTGGTACAACCAAAACCAAACATTTAGGCTATTTTTCGTGCAACATATGAAGGACTTCTGAAGCTAAGTATGGAATTCTGAAGGAAATGGAGTTCTTCCGAAGACAACGTGCAAGATCATCTTCCGAAGGAAACGCTCTAACTTTCGAAGACAAAGTCTTCTCTTCCAAAGTTCAAGATTTATAAGAATTCAAGGACAACAACTTCCGAAGAAGAAGTCCTTAAGCCACGAAAGAAGAAGCCTCTTCCGAAGTATAAAAGGCTTCAGAAGAACTTTTTCTTCAGAACCCAATTAACCTTCGAAAGATGTTGCTATAGACCAGTGGACATAAGTATGGTTCTCTAACACTCCGCTTCAAACCTCTGATACTACATGGCGTTTTCACAAAAGGCCATGTAGTTGACCATACTTTATTCCACTGTTCACCTTTGTTTGTTAGTACAGTTGCCAACTTTAGTTGGTGACAAAAGGTAAGGTCATTGACATGTCATGACTACCATATCTTAGATAAGACATTTTCTAAGATACCTTAACTATAGTTGTGTAGTATTAGCTTTAGTTATAGGATTCCAGCTGGTATCAAAGTATAACTGACTGTAGGTGATAGTATATATAGCTTCTCATTGTAACTCTTGTATCATGCTTATAAGAGTCTTGTAAACTTTGAGTTGAAAAGTAATATATACAAGTACCTTGAAAATTATTCCTTTGTGATCTTAAGTTACTTAGTATATTATAATAAACTCTTTGAAAGATTCAGCTTCATGATAATTGTGTGAGTACAAGTGAGTTTGAGAAAAAACCAAGTGTTTAGTGACATATATAGATCCTTCACATCCCATGCCTAGCTGAACTAATCCAAAAAGTTCAAGAGATGGGCGAAAAACTCGTTTATGTCAACTGTCAACTTGCGGAATAAGTAACCACACCTCATAATATCACATCCTCAATATTCCACATGAAATGTGTGGAGACTTATTCTACAAGTATTTCATGATGTGTTATGTGTGTCGGCTAATTTTAATGAGTCTACTTTTGCAGCCTTAGACTCTTAGCTTTAACGTATCATGGAACTATAGGACCTTAGGAAATGTAATTTTCATTTGGCTTGTTTTAATTAACTCTAGAACTATTTTTGTAGCTTTCTAGTTATTTGGAAGTGATAAAACTTAACCAGGTCAATAACGTAATGCATAACGTAGAAAAATAGAAGAACAAAAACTAAAAAACCGGGTTTCATAAAGGACACACGCCCTAGTGAATGACAAACCATGACTTGTTCTGAATTATTTCAGGCTTTTCTCTTGTTCCCCATCATTTCTAGTTGATATAAACCAAATTCTTTCCTACAAAGTCTTGTATCCACTTCAGTTTTCATCACTATTTTCACTTTTCTTTCTTATTTTCAAGTCTTCTTCTATTTCCTCTCAAGTTTGATTGTCCAAGAGGTTACTATTACTAAATCTTAGATATATTGATGGTCATTTACATGTAGTTAGGTGATTAGGTCTCTAAACAACCAAAATCCTAACCATTATATGTAAAACCTTGTAAGTAATGTTTTATGGAATAATTAGCACTTTAAGCCTTCTTGTCCATGTTTATTTTTTTTACTTAATAAGTATGGTAATGATTGTGTTTAGTTATATTATTATTTTTTATGTTTTTCCTATATTGTCAACGTGACAATCTTCATAATTCATGGTTAAATCAATGTTAAACATATTCAAGTTAGAATGGTTTAAACTATCAAGACAAGTGGTGTTAACACTATGTATGTATTTTGAGTAACTTGAATTATTAACAAGTGACTAAAATGAAACATGTGAAATATTTTGTTTAAAGCAAGTAAATGTTAAACCATACTTAATCAAATGTTTACAAAGAAAACCACGCATGCTCGAGTCAAAATTTCACACATGTTAACCGCACCCCAATATTTCACGAGGCACACCCTTGTGTTTAATATTTTTTCTTGAATGTCAAGATTTTAATTATTTTTAAACATGAGTCTAACAAATATAGCATTATGTCTCGTGAAACCAATGTCTTTCACTAACATAATAAAACTATTCCAAATATTCATTTTGTATTGTTTAACTTGATTTTATAAAATTTTAGGAACACTAATCATCCCTATCTACAATTTGAGGGAAGAAGTGATAGATGGTGTCGTGACAGGCTGCAAAGATTGTTATAGAGGGCCAAAAAATCACATCTGCAAGTCGATGAAGAAAGCTTGGCAGCTGTCAGATAGCTAGAAAGATACAATAATTTATTGAGTATTCAGTGGAAAAATCTGTTTTCACTAAACAAACCTTCTATATATGAACTAAATCTTTAATCTTTGGTATCTTTGAGGTTTAGAATGAAATACTCTGACCCATGGGATGATCAAGTATTTTCAATCAGATATGGGGGACGTTGGCGAAAGACATCCATCGCCTTGTTTGGTGTATAACTAGGTATCTATACAGAACAAGAAATGGTGGAGGAAGTAATATCAAGAATGCCAACATACCATAGTTGTGCAGATGATGAAAGTAAAGATGCGGAGAGTGGTGCCATGCGAAAAGCATTTTGGGAAAGAATTGGAATAGAGTTGTTCAACTAGAGTAAAACTATAAGTAGTCAGATACAAGACCCACTCTATATTACATAGACCGTCTACTTAGGCATTCGACGATAGCTCGTGGTCAATGTGAGTGAGTTGTTAGTTTGAGAGAGTTATTCATTCTATATTGTATGGTGATTCCAATGCCATGCAATGTTGGGTATTTGTTTTTGTAATTTGTTTGCTAGTAATGCAACTGCAGGTGCTCCAACACCCATGTTTGGAGAAAGCTTGATTCTGAACCTATATGAGGGCTATGGGTGTACCCTAAAGGGAACTTAAGGAGTGATGCATCATTGTTGGATTTGAGCATTTGCACAAGTATGTACATGATAGCAAACCTACCAAATGGACATCCGAGGTTTATGGACAGAAAGGGACAAATCTAGGATCCGGTGGATCCTGAAGAAAACATCATGGACCTCAATATGTCGGGAACAACATGACGAAGCCAGGGCTTCGAGTTCACACACTTTTAAATTCCCAAAAATGTTAGACCTTTATAAGGCAATCCAAACCAATAGCAACCATGGAAGACGATCATTTGAATATGTATAACAAGTATTCAATCAAGTCGAAAAATCTAATTTCCCGAGTCTATGACTTGAGCAACAATGTAGCGTACATCAAAAACCAGATGTATCACTAGTGGGGGGATATCCCGTCAGAAAACCCGTGAAAACCATATCACTTTCGGGGGCTGGAGCACAAGTGTCCAATTTATCATTATTAAGGGAGTTATTTCGTTACCTTTCCTTATTTTAAATTATTAATCACATTAAGCACAATGTGAATTTTAATGGTGGAGATGGGGTAGTTTACACATTCAACCCTTTGCTAAAAATCTCTAAAAATAGATTTTTTTATAAAAAATCACTTAACCATTAAATTTTGTGACAAAACACCAAAAATTAAAAAAAATTATATAAACAAAATTATAAATATATGTTTTCTGGAAATAAATAAATGAAATCCAAATAAACTTGAATAATGTTTTTTGATATCCCTAAAAGCAATGAGCAAAGGGATATCCCGCCAGAAAGTCCATGAAAACCATATCACTTTCGTGGGGCCGGGCACAACTATTTCATGTCAATATATCTTTTAATTTAAGTCATTTTATTTTATTTTGTGTGTTTATGATATTATTGTTTTCAATAAATTGATGATCTTTCAGGTAAACCTAAGTATTCTCACAATGTAAGGTGACTATGGTTACCGAGCACAAGTGTCCAATTCATCTTTTTAGTAGAGTTATTTCGTTACCTTTCCCTATTTTAATTTATTGATCGCATTGAGCACAATGTGAAATTTAAGTGTGGGGATGTGGTAGTTTACGCATTCAACACTTTGCTAAAAAGCTCCAAATTTTAAAATTCTATAAAAATCACTTAATCATTAATTTTGTAGACAAAATACCAAAAATTTAAACAATTTTTGATAATCCAAATTATAAATATATATTTTTGGGAAATAAATAAGTAAACAATGAAATCCAAATAAACTTGAAAAATGTTTTTTGATATCCTTAACAACAATGATTTAATATATCTGTATGTGAGTTTATTTTTGAGCCTTATGCATTTATACAATTCTACTTTCATTCTAGATTTATATGAGAGTATGTTATGATATGTGTGATTAGAACTTTCTTTGGGTATACATTTCAAGACCTTAATTAGATTTTATTGCATAAAAAAGATTTAGACATTAGGTAACCTTAATCATTCAAGCCCGAACCATTTTTTCTTTTAACTTTCCTTACCCTAACGTCAACTCTAGTTAGCCCCGTTGAGCTTAAACATTTTTATTTCTCGATCACCCGAACCACGAAGTCACTTCACCAAAAATCCTTCAACAAAATCCATTTTTTCATTAAAGACACATTTTTAGCTTATTATAAAAAAAGAGAGAAAAGAAAAGAAAATTTTTGTCTTTTACGAGCAGACCTAAAAGATCTAGAATGCATTCTTTTAGTTTTAATGTACTTTTTTGCCTTCACCATCCAAAATCGGGACTTCCTCTGAAAATCCATGAGAAAATTTCAAGCACACATTCGATGCAAGAAAGAAAAGTTGAAAAAAAGAACAAGTTCTGCCATTTTCTAAGCGCTATAAAGAGGCGGGCAAAAAGATACGTAAGATGTCGAACTGTGGAAACTGGCCAATAACCAAACCGACTCCCAATATGAATACACGGAACTGATCCGATGGGTATTATTTGTCTTCGAGCCGAAATATCTTTACGAAAGGAAAGTTATGTGTATCTTCAGGTGAAAGACGAAGTAAGGTTTTTGAAAGCAAAGTACGGTCTTGACAATCTGACCTTAAGCGAGTCTTAAAGTTAGCATATCCCTTCTAACTTGAAGTATTCTAGAGGAAGGCTTTTATTGCTTTCCTTGTAGTTTATGTTAAAAAAAATAAGCCACGATCGTCGTCTTTAGCATTTTGCCACTTTTCCAAATAATCTATACCCGAGCCCGAGCCATGTTATAAAAGACCTAATGATTTATGAAAGTATATATCTAAGTAGGTAGAGATTTGATCCCTTAAAAAGCATATGATTTCACACATATTCATACTAGGCAATGATTTATGCAAGTATATATCTAAGTAGGTAGAGATTAATCTTTATTATGACTTCATATATTTAGTCGAGTGTGAGTGCATCTTGTAAGAAGTGTGGGATTGTTACATGTTAGAAATCTTTACTAACTGATCTTTTGCTTGCTAGGATATCATTCTACATATACATAAAATTTTTACATTTGGATAAAACTACTTTACTTGCTTATTTATTATTTGATTTAACTGGTTTCTAGTAGAATTGTTATTTTAAATGATTTTGCTTGAGGTCAAGCGAAGTTCAAGTGTAGAGATGTTTGATGTCCTCTAACTTATAAATAAAAAATTATCAAAAGCACATCAATTGTTATTTAATATCTTCCTTAAAATGATGATTATGTGCTTAGAAATATTAAATTCTGTTTTTAGGTATTCAAAACGGCAAGATGGACAAAAGAAGCTTATTTAACAAAAATTAAAAAAAACCCAAGCTTTGAAGGTCAAGCATGGGGTTGTGCCTCATTAAGCACGCCCTTATAACTAGCCTGAAACACCCCCGTGCTTAAATTCATACACCCCATGTTTGGACATCTAACACGACAAAAAGTATTGTCCCCCAAAAGTAAGCACGGGGTTGTGCCCCACCCTAAACAAGGGGTCATGCCCAACACCTCCTTTACATATGAACCGACCAATTTTCGTAATCATTGTACTAGCATGGGGTTGTGCCTTGTAGGCATAGGGTTGGGTTTAAACATTTCAAAAAGCCAATAAATAGAGGCCTAAGTTCAGCATTGGGCAAACTTTTGGTGGGAGAGTTACTCTGCTGAATTATTTCATAAATCAAGACTTAAATATCATTTGGAAGCTTGGGAGGTGCATACAATGTTGGGTTTTGCTACATGTTAATCAAGCTAGTTTAACTATTTAAAATTTAAAAAAATCGCAGCGGAAAGGTGTCAAAGATATGGTTAGTAATCTGAAAAGTTTCACCATTTTGAACACAAACAAAACCCAAGAAAGGATCATAAACATATGTGAAATAGTGTGCTATCAAACAAAACAAAACAACCATATGGTGTTCATAGAAACAACCTTTCTTGAACAAGTGTTGTAGATGTTGGAGAGGAAGATGAAGGTGATGATGATGTTGAATATCCAGCCCCCAAGAGAGAGAGCCTCAAGTTGTGATACCCACAAGTCTTACAAACACCTTGCATGTTAGGATTCACAGCACCTCAACTCTCTACCAACGCTCCTTGAAAGATCCGAAATTTTCAGCCCTTTAAGCCTTCAATCCGAAATTTCAGCCCTGGTTTTGAGAGAAACTTTTGTCTTGTGTGTGTGAGAGAAGTGTGCTAAGAAGAGTGCAAGAGACATTTTTCTTCAAGTGTCCAAGAAAAAAGAAAAATACCCCTCACTAACCCAAGGGGCGGCCGAAAATACTTTACAAAATGGATTTTCCTCCCATTTTGTAATTTTATAAAATTGCACTCTTTTAAGTTATTAGTTTATAAAATTAAAACCTATTTTAATTTTATAACATTAACACACTTTTATTTTTTATTATTTAACTAACTTAAATAATGAATCAAATAAAATTCTCATGAACAAATTATCCATATAATATTGTTCTTTAACAAAGCAAAGTTCTAGAAAACCAATTTTCTAGATTGGTGTCAATGTCCATTTGTATGATCTCATCAACAATAAACATATATTGGTGTTTGTTTATCTTGTTATTGGGTATGACCCGACATGGATCATAACGTACTAACCACATCAATCTTGTATGTGTCTTCGGCATACAAGATCCAACAATCTCCCACTTGCACAAGATTCATAGAAGATTGATGCAAGGAGTAAATACCGCCTAACAACGGTTTACTACCCTTAATACGTATGAATATGTGCCATTCAATAACATCATCCTCTTCAAGTACCATAATTGAAATGTTTTAGGTGAATCAATCATCTATCCTTTTGTCGCGGATGTCATGTTAAATCCTAGAGACACAGATCGATCATTCTCCATTGATTTAACTTTATCAGGCCTTAAACATATTACTCTCAACAAATAAGAGGGACAAATACCATCTTGACAACATACGTCTCTCACAATTACCTTATATCATACCTGAACTCAGACTTATGTACTGCCATGTTTCAGAACAGCAAAGAGCTAAGTCAAAGTATAATATTCGGTAAATATGAAGACCCAATATGTATTGAGGGTCAAAGGATACCAAATGATGTTCATCTTTACTCAAAATTACTTATGATCAATTAGGAAGATTCCATGTAGTAAAATTTGAGATGTAGGTCAGTCCAATATTTGCATCCCACAAATATCTATGAACTTTGGCAGAAACCTTTTGCTCTACATACATCTATATGAATGTCTACCAATCCAAGTTCATAATAGCATTACCTTCATGCTTGTTCCCACAAGTATGAACAACTACGGACATTCTGAGTAAATACTTTACTCATGGATTTTAAACATGCAAAATAGGAATGTTAGTTGAATCATTATAACCAAATAATTCATTCAAGTATTAAGGGTTATAATATCTAAATACAAAAATTAAAGATCAAATCCAGTCACTAGAATATTGAAGTCCCATGGCACAAGCATGACTTTCACGCTTTGCCTTTTCAAGAAGCTTCGTGAGTGGATCCGCAATGTTTTGATCCATGTGAACTTTGGGAATAAATATCTTTCCCTTTTCAACTTCATCCCTTGTGTAGTTGAATCTTCGTTCAATGTGCCTAGTCTTTTGATGTGCACGGGGTTCCTTGATTTGAGCAATCGCACCCTTGTTATCACAAAGAATTTCTAGGGGGTCTTAAATGGAAGGGACCACCCCTAGATCGGCAATGAACTTCCTTAACTATGCAGCTTCCTGAGCTGCTAATGAAGCGGCGATGTATTCTGACTCTGTAGTTGATAATGCCACCATATCTTGCTTAGAGCTCTTCCAAGAGATTGCTCCTCCATTCAAGATGAAAATGTACCCCGATTGTGATCGTGAATCATCCCGATCAGTTTGGAAACTCGCATCCGTGTAACCCTTTACTACGAGTTCTTCCTCACCAGATCCATAGATTAGGAACATATCTTTAGTCCTCCTTAGGT
>BJCM01157222.1:0-12018 GCA_018326385.1 Flaveria bidentis
TATATATATATATATTATATATATATATATATATAGTGAGATTCGTCATTTTCGACTAGCTTTGTATTTGTTATTCTGTATTGTAAACCCGACTCGTTTTGGTATTCGGATCTTTGAATATTAATAAAATGATGGATTTTATGTTTTAATCATGTTTCATACTTGTCGTGGCGTGCCCCACAGTTCGTTTCAGCAAAATCAGTTTTTTTTTTTACGTTTTTGGTTCGTTTAAGGTCCGGACTCGTATTTTAACCATCCAAACCAACCAAGAACTAACTCATAATTATTCTAGAACCCTCCAAACATGTTTTTATACCTGGTCATAATTTATTTGAATCAAAATTAATTTTAAATAAAAGAATCAAATTGCACAATTTTACCCATCGGACAAACGCATTACCCATTTCCTCAAACCATAATATTTCCTTATAAATACCACTCATTCTCAACCATTTCACCTGCACATTTTCATCTTCTTCTCCTAAAAGTTTTGATCTTGTAAGTTGTTCTAGCTAGTTTTGCTTAAGTTTGACTTTAAAAAGTTAACGGAACCGAATCTTGCATTTAAAATCATTCTGGGTATGTGTTTTTGGATATTTTCAGTTTTTCTAAGTTATTTTATGTTTACAAAACCATTTTCATCTTTATTTAAGGTTTTTGGGCATTCAAACTCATATTTATGCATTTTATACTCGTTTGGGTCGTTTTCGGGAAATTTACTCACTTAACTTTTTTGTTTGAGTTTAGATCTGGAAAATTTACCTTATTTTTAGTTCAATGGTTTTGGACATATGGTAACCATCCTCGGGTTCATACCGAGTCAAAGACCGAACCAAACCGAACGCTCGTTTAAGCATTTTAAATAACTTTTAAGCGAGCATGTTACATCAAACACTTTAGATCTGAGTTTTTCTTGATATTTTAGTTATAATATGGTTGATATGGAGGTGTAGAACAAATCTTGGCTTGAACCCAAGTTTCGGGTAAAAACCGAATAAAACCAAACATCCGTTTTAACGAGTTAGTCAATGTTCAAACCACCAAAAGTTCAACTTACCTTTTTATTTATGTTTTACTTTATGTTACTCATATTACTTAAGATTTTAGAAGTGTTTGAACAAATATTAGCTCAAACCAAGTTTCGGGTAAAAATAAACCTAAGTAAAAGTCAAACTTATCGTCTTAACGAGCTAGTCATCGTTCAAAACGCCAAAAAAATCTTTCCTAACTTTTTTTAAACTTATGTTTCACTTTATATTATTTATATTAATAAGATTATGGTATGACGGAACCAAACTTGGTTTTATACTAAGATCGGGTTTAAGCGAATTTCTTTATTAATTAAAGTCTCAAACTCGGGTTTAAGAGAGTTTAAGTCGGATCTTGATGCTTACATTAACGGGATTGTGCACACTAGCACTAAACCAACTTCCATACGTAAAAATTAACAATGGTTGAGTAAAACTAAACATCAAGGACCCGTTTTCTTGTAAAACTCATTTTATACTTACGTTATTTAAACACACTTTGTAAAATATAACTAAAACTCCCGAAAACTCAAAGTCTTATTTTTATGAACTTTTATACCAATTATATTTCATCTTCAACACTCAATACTTATTCAAGATCTTTCAATCTCGGACACGCACGTTAAACCGTCGGACTCGCTTACTTGAGGATTTTATTCTAAGTTTATTCATCAACGATATTTTTTTCTAAGTGAGTAATTTCATCCCCGTTTTCTCTTCTATACTTTGCGGGTAGCAAGCATACTTACTCAACCAAAAAAAATGATTTAACACCTAAATCCTTAACCTACAACCTCTAGGTTATGTGTTGCTTAGAATAATTGTCCAATTGTATATTATATACCTCATATGATTAATTGCTACATGTTTATTGCTTTTGATCGGTTAGCCTCATCCTCATCTTCAATAAGTATGATCATACGTTTCTCCTTGTAATATGGTAGTTTTATCAATTAGAAAGGAGCCTCATTTATTTATGATCTATATACCTCAATTATCGTTTTTATTTACGGTTTCATATATTTGAGTAGTGGATTTTTGCCTTATATTATATTTATAAAGTTATGGAATTGCTCACCAACATACATGTTGACAAAACATATTTTATGCAATACTACAGGTTTGATTGTTGGTTGATTGAAGATTTAAAGACGTTATTTTATTTTGAACCGTTAGGTTATTAGTTAAGAACTATTTATTTTCTTGTATTTGTAAGAACATGTTATGAAATGAATTAGTTGATTAAATATTGTCACTTTAATAGTGTCGTGTGCATTTGAACAATTTTAGTTGCGCCCCGGCATGTTCCGTCGCTTTGGTCGAGGTGTGACATATATATATATACATATATATACATATGTATATGTATATATACACATATGTATATGTATATATATATATATATATACATATGTATATGTATATATACATACATATGTATATGTATATATACATACATACATACATACATATATATATATATACATATGTATATATATATACACATACATACATATATATATGTGTATATATATACATGTATTATACATATATATGTATATATACACACATACATACATATACATACATATACATACATGTATATATACACATACATATATGTATGTATATATATATATACATATATATACATACATATTTATATATATACATATATATATACATACATATTTATATATATATACATACACATATATATATATACATATATATATACATACATATATACATATATATATATATACATACATATAAGTATGTATGTATGTACGTACAGTACGTACGTACATATATATATATACACACACGCACGCATACAAATACTTGATGAACAAATTACTATAAGCTTCATAACTAGTACTACTTCAAGCTGCAATTGTCATATATATGCTTATGTGCCTTAGTAACCATCTCATATGTCACAACCTAGCATAATTATTATTCTTTTGACACATGAAATTGTGAAACATAAATGCATAAGTAGACGCTTTGTTTCATATTTTGGTAATTTATGTTGATGTTTCGAGCAACTTGTAGGTCCTTAAAACCTAACTACAGTATATCTCTCTAGTATTGATGGGCTCATTGCATATATGGGCTTAGGTCCCGAACCACTATACTTTCTCTTTTTAGTCACGTTGGGTTCACCTTATTGCAACTTTATTGATCCAAGTCCCTAACGAGTTGTAATACATATTCATATTAAAATAAACTTTGTTTTTTCACACTATAATTTGGTACAAATAACGGTTTTCATCCAAAAAATTTAAAATTTTGATATTACTACCCATCATTTTCAAATTGTCTTATTAAACTCTAACTCACTAATACCGTTATTTTTTCTGTTAATTTTAGAGCCATTTTAGTCTTTTCGAATGTAAGGACCAATATACCCAAATTGATAAAGGGACTTGTTATGTAATTTAATTAAATTATGTAATTTACCCATAAGCACCTTCCCACTTCTGACTTCTCCTTCCCATCCCCCTGTCACCACTAGACATCTTCAACAACCTCCACACATCGGTCACTTTCCACTACCATCCACCACGACATGGTGGTTGAAGGCGGCATATGTAACAATGTTGTGGTAGTGGTTGTGTTATGGGGGGGTGATGTTATGGTAGTTGGTAGTTGTGTGGTGAGAGAGAGAGAGAGAGAGAGAGAGAGAGAGAGAGAGAAGACTAAAATACGCATGTAATTAACAAAACTATTTAACGGTGTCAATTGAGATGAATTACAAACCACATGAAGTAGATGAAGATGTTAAAATTTTTAAATGAAAATCATTATTTAAACTAAAACAGAAGAAAAAAAACAAAACATACTCTTCACATTATCATATTAACATTAGAACAACAATAGAGACCATCCCTTATTTAATCCAAAGTGCGCTCTCTTTTGTTAGAATTTTCTACACCCACATAAGGTTTTAATAGTGGAAAATAAACTACTAATTCTCGCTCTAACATTTTCTAATGAGGACATAGCTTCACAACAAGCAATCTAATCATTGATGAAATTTTTTCTTGATTGATATATTTATACATGATTAACTCATAAAATTTTGTAAAATGGGGTTTTAATCATATGCAAAAATAGTTTTTTTACCCATCGTGTGTTGTAATGACATCATACGCGACTTGATAAAATATAGATTACTATAAACCCAATTCATTTAATAACTAAATTTACATCAAAACGTACATAAAAAATCACGTGACATATTCGATGTGATAAATTATAGACTACAATCAACTAAGTTGTATGTGACGTGATAAAATATAAATTACAATCACCCTTACTTGTTTTTTTAACTAATTTACGTTAAAATGTAAAGTAATCCGGATTTATACCGTCAAATGATATTGTATTATATTTGACCACACGTTTCCAAATAAAACTTACATTAAAACATAAACCAACCCAAAATATACTAAAAATAAGCATGAAAAAATTTGTATTTCACACGACTCAACTCCGAACAAAATTTAAAAAATGTAGATGAAAGTCAAAGCGTAAACTATCTTAAAACCTATATAAATATAAGCACGGAAACATTTAATATTAAACCTAACTTGATTATGAACAAAACTTACGTTAAAACGTAAGTATTACTAGAGTTTTTATTATATATTGACAATAAAAATCCAGTTCTCGTAACGTTAGCAATATTATATCTAGTTTTGTTTAGACAAGAGTGACACAATAATGAATAAGCTATTGGTATCACACAAATATCAAGCTAATGGAATATTCATACAACCCTAACAGGTTTTTGACCGTTTTCAGCACCAATAAGATATTTCCTACTTATAATATTCTGAACCGTTACCTTGTTTAGTGTCATGTACTCATGTATATATATATATATGAGTTTGACACAATTCTTGCTTACTTTATGACATTATATTCAAAACTGTAGCAAATTAAAATGTGAAACTCGATTTTTACTTAGAAATTCTAACCGTATACATAGTACGTACTCTCCAATTCTTATCTCATGTTAACGTACCGATTGTTCCTGTTTTACTTTTTTTTAATGTATTGAACTAAATCAAAAAATAACAAAAAGCATTTAGAACAGAAGATACGAATAAAAAAATAAGTAAATTAAATGAGAGTAAAGCCTCACCCCTCACCCCTATCCTTAAAAATTAAAATAAAAATTAAAATAAAAATTAAAATAAAACCAGGGTGAGTAAAGAAGAAAATGGCCTCTATTACCATAGGTCATTCAAATTTTTATGTTACACACAAAATATCCGGCAAAATGAAAAGGTAAAAGTTATGGTCCAATAAAATCGTACCACTTGTCCGGACAGGACAATCCAATCAAAGGACAACACTATTCATGGCAGTTAGTAGTAAATCATATACAAAAATATAAGATCATAAAATCATCTTCAATGGGATGTCCGGCCATAAGGTATTCATGGAGTAGATCGAAGTAAATGTGTCTGTGAGTCACCCAATTAAATCAGCAAAATGTTTACCCAAAATTTCTTATACAACAAATAAACTAACCAATTTAACTTCATTGCATACATTGCATTCCAAATTATTTAAACTAATTTATCCCTCAATTTAGTACACACAGCGAGAATGTAAATGAGAACAACAACTCTACAGGAATCACATTAACGTTTGTATTAGAACACCTCAACTCATTTCAGGCTCTTATTAATGTAGAACTCTTAAGGCCTTTTTAATATATAAAAAGAAAACAATTAGGTACTAACCAGTGTTTTTGATCTAACACTGAAATTAGACAGATAAGATAACAATTAAAATAGAAAGAGTTTATACATTAGATTGAGGTGAAAACAACATTTTGATTTATATATGCATGTAAATGTAAATTATATGAAGAACATTATGCAATGTGGGTAATCAATCTCACAGAAGTAAATACTTCATGCGATCGAGTGCACTACAAGAGAATTGCAGTATATTTCATATACATTTTATAATAATTGAAAAATATTAAATAAATTATCTTTGCCAAGCTAGTGAAAATATAACTAAAAATGCACATTTTAGGAAAAAAAAAAGTGAGTACGTTATGTGACGTTATATGAATGTGGGTCAAGCATATTCTTACAGGAGTGTGAAAATCACGTGGGTGTCCGATGGCACAGTTATAGTTGGGTCTACGCATGGTGAACCAGCACATGCGATGTAGACCCAGTCAGCAGGTTCTGGACACGTGGACCAATGCACATTTGTTCCTTTGGAGTACTGTAACTTCTCATTTATCCAAATATCAGTGACGTGGAATTTGTAGGCCCATTTCGATGACCTCTTAAATGTATCACGTGTGTATCTTAATATTAATCTCAATTGCATCTCACTTAATTGGTAATCTCTAAAACACAACTTTTATTTTCAGTTTTGAGCTTCATGTAGCATGCCATACCTATATTATAATTACGAAATACCCTTTAATCAACGTCTAAGCATATATAAATACTTATTTTTTCCTCAAGGATTGTTATTAAATAGTTTTCATTTCAGTGGTCATATATACTAAGTATATTAAAAAAACTAGAAATCGACAAAATAGTTTTTATATATAATGACTCCACCTCATATATATGAAAGGATAATGTTAACTCATCTATAAAGGATAGAAATAAGTTCTTAATAATATGTTTATGATGAGGGATTATGACAATATCACTTATAAAATCTCTTAAGTACTTTGTCTTATATTTACAACGCCAGCTGCTTTAGTTATCATAACATTTGCAATATTATTATGCGAATTTCACAAAATACAAAAATTACTACCACACGATATATATAATTCATGAACCACACACATAACCTTAAGGAGGTTTTCACTGAAGATATTAAAACTATATATATGCATGGTTGCCATTGAATAGTTTTTATTTTCAATGTTAAATTTCCAATTCTTTCAAAAGCAAGATTTTCACAAAACAGTTTTTGAATTATCATGATTTTACATCATATGATCAAAGGACAATGATAGATCATCTGTGAAGGATAGAAATTAAGCATTGAACTAATACGTTTATGACAATCAAGGGAATCATGACATCACTCATAAAACATGCATCATATCTCTAAAGTTTTTCTAATTATACTGACATTAATACTACTCTAGCTATCATAACGTTATACACTTATACACATTATTATATCAAATTTTATCTGGCATGATACTATGTTGTCTATCACACAAATATCAACTCATGAAAAACACATATAACCTTAAGACATTATTATTGAAGATAAGTAAACTATTGATAATGTGCGGATTGTTATTAAATAGATTTCACTCTCAATGATTATGCTTGAAATATTTTTCAAAAGCAAGATATTTAGAAAATAGTTTTAAGTTATCATGACTACCTCATATGAAAGGATATGATAATGATAAATAATCTATGAAGCACATAAAAAAGCAATTCATTAACTAATATGTGTATGAATAATTATGACATCACCCATGAAATATCTCTCAAGTTTCTCTTACATTGACAAGACTAGCTATTTAATTTAGTTATCATAACATTAGCAAACTTATATCTAGTTTTGTGTACGCAGGTTCGACACGATACATACATTGTTATCACACACATATTAACTCATGGACCACACATATAACCCTAAGGAATAATATTTTAAGTGTTATCTAGTACGTTTAGCTTTATGTATAAGAATTTGACACAATTCTCGCGTATCCTATAGATATTCAACTTTAGGGGGCCATGATTAGGGGTGTCATCCGAGTTTTTAAATCGGGTATTAGGTTGTTCGGGTCGGGTTCCTCGGGTTTTTAGATGTAAAAAATCAACCCGAATACCGAACCAAATAAACTATATTTAATCGGTATTCGGGTTTCGGTTTTCAGGTCTGTTCGGGTCGGGTTAATCGGTGATCGGGTTGTCCACTAGTAAATCTAAAAATCAAAGACAACATTTTTGACAATGTTTTAGTTTTGATAATTGGATTTGATATATTTTCACAAGAAGTTTTGGTAGTCATAGTTAAAAAAAAAAACTAAAACCAACCTCTAAATCCATATGTTACTCAAACATACGCTTAACACAAACAAACATCATAATTATTATCGCTCGAACAAATATAAAGCCTTAAAACGTTACTAGGTCATAAAACATGTTACCTTTATATTACTATGTTCGTACGTACAATGAGTCACAAAAATATAGTTTAAACAAATACATGAGAATGCTCGAGTACAGAATCATTATACATGTTTATAATTGTTATAAATGGTTTAGTAGGGAAGATAGATCGATTGAATGATCAATTTTAAGATATGTGTCATCAATTGAAAATAAAGTGAATAAATAATCGACCGAGTTCATAAAAAGTAAAACACCATTAGTGTCGAATCAAATCTTAGAATATAAAATGGATTATCAATTATGACGATATGGTATTCGGATTATTCGGGTCAACCCGAATTGCCAAAACACAACCCAAAGACCGACTTAAATAAGAATTTTGGGTTCGGGTTTGATGTGTATTCGGGTTCGGTTTGTTCGGGTTATGCTTTAATCGGGTTCGGCTATAGTTTAATCGGGTTCGGTTTGTTTGGATTATGCCTTAATCGGGCTCGTGTAGAGTTTAATCGGGTTAGAAATTCGGTTTCGGGTAAAAATGACACCCCTACCCATTATTAGAAACACATTATAACATTATTAATTCCCATATAGTAGAATGTGGATATTTATTTGTGAAAAAAAAAAAACTTAGGGTGTATCATCGATAGATGGACACTCCTACATTTGAATGTGTCGATGCATGTATAATTCAGTGTGTATAATTCAGTGTTTGAATTGAAGGTGAACTCAATAATGAATGCTTTTCTTATTTTTGTTCCTAGTCATTAGAAGTAGCTAGCTAGTCAATGACCTAGGTCAGACATATCACCACTCGTTTGGATACGATTTGAAATATTTTGCTTGATTGGTTTATCAAGGACAAAATCATCCTTGATATATGTACTAATGGTATGATTTTTTGTTAAAAATACATAAATTAGCTATTGTTGCCATTTGGGTTCGGGGTTAGTATATATCTTCTTATGAATGATATCACAAACCAATCTTTTTTTTTGACAAATTAGTTTTCTTAAATTCAAACTTCACATAAAGTTTATGTTGGTTAAGTCTTCTTAGTTCTTAATTTAAGAAAGTAAAAAAAATGTAATTTGTTATCTTTATAAGTTCGAATAATTTGCTTATCTTTAGTGTTTTGTATATTAAACTCTTGAAGAAAATACATTTAATCTAATATATATTCTTCATCAGATGCTAATGGTCGAAGAACGTTGGAAGGATAGACACAGTGATGGAGGACAGTGCCTCTTTTTTTCGCCGGTAGTGTTAATTTTTAGCCCGTTAGTATTATATTTTTGGCACGGTAGTGTAAAAATTTAATATCACACCCCCCTCTACGGAGTGTTCAAGCTCCGCCACTGGATAGACACTAGAACATACATGTGGACCGCATTATATGTGTTGATAAAACAAAGATTTCCATTCCTGCTATAAATTATCTAAAGGTACATAAACATGTCTCTAGAAAAACATATATGCTCTTCTATTTTTGAACAATTAATCTTCGAATTAACAAGAATAGACGGTGGAAGCTAAATCGGTGGCTTTAAGGGTGAAAGCTGCCATCGATTACTCAAATGAATCGTTTTGTTATACTGAATGCTTCATAAGTGGTACAAATAACAAGCAAAAATAGCACTTAGTTTAAGAACATATATAAACTCTTGTATCCTGATGTTGTTAGTGTAGCTAACACTTTGCTATCATATTCATAAATAGTAATAAATATAATTGTAACTTGTTCATTTATTAATAGTTAACCTGGTTATATTAAAGAATATTTAAATTGTTACCAGAATGATATAATCTAAATTAAATTAATAAGACAGTTATTAATATTAGTTTAATAATTATTTGGTGGAGTTTTTATTAGATAATGATTAAGTTAAATACATATGTTGAGTTACTTTAGGAGCTAATATTTGAGTTAAGCAAGTTTTTTAGTTTGAATCAATTTAAGAAACTTGATGATGAAATCTTTTATCTGTATAAATAGAAGTTAAGGGGTATAATAATATGTTGTCTTTGATATTAATAATGATAATAAAGTTTTGGCATGCGTTGCTCGATCTAATATGTCAATAATCGTGAGAGATGTTAAGAAGAGATAAAAATGATATGAACGAGAGCCGATTGTGTGAAGCAATCTAAGATCAACAAGCCATAGTCAATTGCATGTAATGATTAAGAGGCTATGAAGGGCAAATTTGTGAATTAATATTCAAGAGGTGATCATTAACTTGTGTTATTCAAAGGGAGTGACCAAACTTTTGTGATTCAATTTGGTGCCATTAACTGCTAGAAAAAATAACATTTGCTACACACTTTTACGTCGCAAATGCGTAGCAAACCCAAAATTGCGATGCAGTTGCAACGAAAATCGTTTGTCGGATAAACCCTTGTCGAAAACCATTGTGACGCTTTTCCTACGTAGGTTGCCACTCTTTTGCGACAAAATCTTAGTGTAAAAGTTTGCTACGCATTTCCTACGCAACCTCATACGCATTTCCTACGCAACCTCATAATTGCTATTATTATGTTAACTGTGATTTAAAAATTAATAGAACTATAACATTAATCTATTACAAATTTTGATTTAAGTTTGTTACGCATTTGCGACAAACAAGTTTATTTGATCAAAATTCAGAGTTAATGTTTGCTACGCAATTGCAACAAACACTTTTATTTAATCAAAATTCAGATTTGATGATTGCTACGCAATTGCGACAAACAATTTTATTTAATCAAAATTCAGATTATCGTTTGCTACGCATTTGCGACAAACACTTTATTTAATCACAATTCATATTTATTGTTTGCTACGCATTTGTGACTAACATTTTTGTTTAATTAAAAACTCAGATTTATTCTTTGCTATACATTTACGACAAACACTTTAAATTTAAAATTCATACTTATTGTTTGCTATACATTTACGACAAACATTAAAATTTATTTTAAAAGAATATTGAATTAGAAATTTTCGGATTTTGATGCTAAAATTGAGGAAAAAATTTATAAAACTTGTTTTACAAATAAACCACAATGCATGTTTTTCAAATCAATCATAAACTAAAATGTATATATTCCAATCATTGTTTTAGTACGTTTAAACTACAAACTAACAAATGTCTAACATAATAAATAACAAATGTCTAACATGATATCTAACAAATGTGAAATGCCTAAGTATATTACCATGAGGCTCTTGTAATAGCTTTCGTGTCTTTTCGTCCACTTGTTGCATTTGTAGTTTGCATATATTCAACTAGGTCCTCCAAATTTCATCCTATCAATTTTGTTAAAACATAAATAACAATCGGTAAACATATATAATATTAACTAGTAAAAATACCCTGCGCTTCACGACAGGTTTTTGCATCTGTCCGAAGTCCACAGAGCAACACTGATCTTCACCAGAAAAACACCTCTAGCACCATCACTCGCTTGACTGGAAGTTCATATCTTGAAAGCAACAAAAAGGGGGGAAACGATTACATATACTGTTACACCCCGACCGACGGCGGAATTATTGGAGCGGACGAATGTGAAACGATTGTTCATAGCACATGGAACTAAATTAGTTGGAATAATATTAAATACCATTTTTCATTGAACAATACAAGTCAATTAAGTCATTACAATACACAAAAATATAACCAACAACATAAGATGTTTAATTTATCTAAGTCCAAGTCTTATGTGAACAAGAAGAGTTCTTCAAGTATCAAACCTGAAACATGTTAAAAATAAAAGGTCAATTTTGAAAGTTGGTGAGTTCCCATGGGTTAAACGTACATATATATAAAAAGATTTACAAGTAGCAATTCATATCAATGGTTATGAGTTAG
>BJCM01157233.1:2270-13108 GCA_018326385.1 Flaveria bidentis
TGTCACTTTATTACACAATTTCATTCCAGATGATGGGAGAAGTGTGACTTATAAGTCTAATATACCTCAAGAACTCATCATCGTTTTCCAACGTTTCATGTGTCAAATCTCAAAGAGTTAGTTTGTCAATGATAAATTTCGCATTCCACTGGAAGAGTTCAAATTTGGATGCATCGTGTAAAATTCCAAAATTCGCAAAGTGAAGCATCTCACCCGTAATCAAACGCCAACCACAGTCCGTTAGTACACTTATCTTTCATCATAACTTTCCTGTTCGTTTAAGTTTCATTCTTAATTTCAGGACGAAATTCTTAAAAGTTGGGGAGATTGTAACATCTTGTAATTTTGGTTAATTTAAAGTTAGCTTTGTTATAATCTTGTAAGGGCCATTTTTGTCATTAATGTAACTATGAGGGTTATTCATGTTTGTTTCCCTTCGATCTTTAATTTGAAAGTTAACATTTTAACTATTAAGATTATCATAACAACAATAATCGTACTAATAATAACAATATTAACAAAATTAATAATAACTTGTGAAAATATTAAACTTGTAAGAATTAAAAACTTAAATTAATTAAGTTAGGGGGGGTTATTTTTGTTAATTTAGAAACTTTAAATATTAAATTTTAAACATAAAATGTTATCAAAAGGAAACTTCGAGGGGCCAAAGTGTAAATTTTAATTTACAAACCCAAACCATTCCCCCCAATTGCGAGTCCGGCCACCAAGTTCCGGCCAACTCGCCGGCAACCCTCCGGCAGGGTCCAAAACCCATGAAAATCACCCAAATTTAATACCGAATGGTTCCAAATCGTCTCGTGAACGTGTCTCGAACTTAAACACACACTATAATTGAGTTTAATCATCAGTTACACACCATTCGGATGAATAAACCGATGCATTCAAATCTGTAACCGTTCTACCCTAAATTCTTAATTATAATCTAATTAAACACACCTAATCAATCGGCTAACTGTTCCTAAACATTCACCAACTTGCAATTCCACCTGAAACAAACACAAACATAGGATTCGAGTGTCCTCTCCCATTCGCGACCTGCCATAATTCGAACACCATCTTCAATGGTTCTAAACTTGAAATTTATAGATGGCTTTTCATCTTGGAGTCCATTAAACACTATCTGTGCAGCGAATTGTACTATAGTCGCCGTTTGAACAACAATCGAGCTTCACATTAGTCGCAGTTTGTTCTTCGAGTCGAATCATTGATGTCATACAACTTTTGGGTAATTAACTTACATACATATTCGTTTTAACTTGATGAATGAAAGCCCTAACAATGGTTTGATTAATAACATCATTTGATGCTTCAATTTGGGGGGATTCGGCGCTTGGTGTTTTTAGGTTATTAAAACGAAGTTTTAATCGCGGCTGAGGCCTTGGTTCAAGTGGTAACTTTGGTGACTTCTAAACAAGAGGTCCCCGGTTCGAACCCGGGGAACCTCTTGTTTTAATTTTAAGGCTTTTTAGCCTTTGTTTTAATTCAGATTTTTTTCTAAAAATTTATAAAAATCAAGTTGTGAACTTGTTATTTTTTTAGACACCCTACTATTTTCTATTAATTTATTTCATAAGATGTCTCTATATTTTATTATATGTTATAGACAAACAATATAATTAATTTATTTTTCTTATAAATTGGACCGTAAATATTGTTTAACTTATAGAATCATTATTTGTACAAATCATTTATTTTATTATAAGTTAGACTTAAAATATTGTTTTGCTAAATTATTGTTAGTCAAATAAATTATATAAAATATTTTTCATAAAAAATAGACTTTAAAAGTTGTTGTTTATTTAAATAATAAGCATATATTGTTGTATAAAATGAGGGTAATTTTAAAAGTTATACACGTTACTGAACTTTGTAATAAGTTGTGTTACAATGGTTCCTACATTTTTTTAAACTAAAATGCTTAACTCGTATATTTCTTTTCTTTTATTATTTAATGTAATTAATAAAACCTCTAAATACCAAATTCCACCTAAAACCCTAGTTCTCGTTAAAACGTTAAGCTTGTTATAAATAAACTTAAACCTTGTAGATATATTTATATTTTTAGGTGCATTGTGAAGCATTACCTTGGATCGTTGCTTATTATATTTCTTAATAATCGTCAACTTTATATTTATTGACCAAGTGAGTATTTCTATACCCCTTTTTCATATTTTCACATTTGGGGTGAAACATGTTACTTTATAATCATTGCACTTATAAACGTTTGATTCTTGTAAACTTATGGCAATTTACTTGTGTGTTGTGGTTAGTTGAACTTTGTAGCTACCATGTAATGTCGAATATATGTACAATCATTAACTATTGCTAGCCTGGCGACGTCATAGATCTATGGGCCTGACAAGCCTGCTTGGTTGATCCAAGTACACTTAGCTAATCGTATATACCTGTAAACGTTTGAGACTCGTAAAACTTTGTCAAGGTTTGATTGTGCATTCTGTCTTACATCCCTAGTTACTTTGTTCTCTAACTTACAACATGAATTGCCATCTTTTATATACTTATGTATTGAAAACTATGGAAATCTCATCAACATTATGTTGACCTTTTATTTTTAACGTGTTTCAGGAAATACTCAAGCTTTATCGCCACTTTTGAAGTTGATTCACATCTAGGAATGGACCTAGTTAAATAAATGAATGAACTTGTTATATTTCTTATTATGCTTGTTAATCTTTTTATTTGAGACTTATGTTTGTAATGCTACCTTTGAAACTTATAAATAATATATTTGGATTTAATAATAGCATTATGTGGCTGTGAACGATCTTAACTCTCACTCCTCGACGTTTCCGCCGTCAAGGTTGGGGTGTGACATGACGGATGTTGGACAATGTAAAACAGACCTAACTGAGACTAGGTGGTGTTGGAGTTGAAAATTAGCTTAAAGTTGGTCTCATTTCATAAAAAACTAATGAGGGTTAACTCTTATTTAGTAAGCGATTATTAGAAGAAAATAAGTTCAAAGTTAAGAGTACATGTAAACATTTCCTGAGTTGAGATTAATACCGACCAATAAATAAAAGTTAAGATTATTAAAATTCAATAACTCAAAAAGAAAATATGAAAATAATTGTTCATCAACATTTACAAATTCATGTGTATAATATAATTATCCCAAGGGCTATACGCTCGTATACCCCTATACGACACATAAAGGACTATACAACGCCGAATTGGATTCGAACCAATATCAAGCTACTTTCCTTTAGTAGATTTGTCATCGGTAGGAAGGTGAGATAAATCTCCCCCTCCCCTTATAGCAAATTTTGACATTGACTACGAGTAAAATTTCAGAGGGTTGTCAGAGGGGTTATGCGCGTCATATAGGCTATACAATCCACCTATACAACGCGTATAACAAATTTTGATACTTACCCATATAAAAATCTAGGGTATTGATTTAAATTGAGGGTGTCCCATTAACTAGACATTTTTATAAAGTTAAAGATCATTCAATTAAATAGTTTTAGTTATCAAGTTCTCTATGTATAACGATGTTTGTAAATTGTTCTTTTTCTTTTTGCATTTTCATACATAAACTTTTTGTCTTCTAACATAAATAGTGTTTTTTCATTATAGACATTAAATTAAACTATATCCATCATTTATACCCTAAATTCATGATTTATTGTTTAACCATTTGTAAACTTTTTGATTGCTTTTTTGTTTTCTTTTTTAAGTTTTAAAGTTTAATGTTTTAAAAAATTATAAATTGTTGTTACCATGCGTTTTTTATATACTTTATTGTATCATAATCTATAAGATATTGAAGCACAAAAGTACAAGCTACATATAAAAGTCATCTATTATTTTACAATTTAGTTTTTGTTACTCTTACAACTTTTAAAACTTGATGTTATAAAATCCTATTTTGTATGTTCTTATTTTTATCAAACATTACTATTTTTAACCATTATGTTTTGCGTTTGCGATGCACCTATTTTATCGATGTTCGGACGTGGACTTTTTAGCAACTTTATTTTCCTATGTACATTGAAGTATTTATCGACGTATCCACAGTAATGCACTGGTTTGTGACATTTTTTTTAATTTGTATAGAGCTAAATGTTATAAACGATGTAATTATTATGTTTTTCTTATATAATGTTACATATATTATTATAGTCCCTCTTCATCTAGCGGGATTACAAAATGTTTTTTTTTTCACGGTTACACCCATGCCCCTTTCAATGCTCAGATTCGCGATAACATTTTGTTTTATGCAACCGAGCTAGTTAAGGTGTGGGATCCTGGATTCAAGTTCCACCTATGACAAAAATTAAGGGTCAATGAGTAAGATGGTTTTCTTATCTAATGTGAATTTTCTTCTGATTGTGATATCAAATTTAATACTTATTTAATGGAGATAATCGGACAAGCCAGTAGTAACCCATTAGTGATCCAATTAGACACAAAAACAAAAGTTAAAAACCAATATCCAAAAAAGTTTTAAAAAATCTCAAACCTTTGTTGAAATCAAATTAGAATAAAGAGTAAATCACCATTTGCATCCCTGACGTTTTCTCATTTTAACCACTTGTATCCTTGTAGTTTCAAAGTCTCGATTTGCCCCCTAATGTTTCATTTTTATCTCCATTTGAGTCCAAAACACTAATGGCATTAGATTTTTTTGTTAACTTTTGTAAAATGACAAAATAACCCTTATTTATTAATTCACCTACCCATCATCCTCACCCCACCCTCCTCTCTTCTCTATCTCTCTATATCTTCTCCATTTTTACAACCACAGCTTAAGGTACAGTTGTATAAATCTCTCATCTTGCGGTATTTGATCGTATTTTGGTCTTTATTTGCTGTAACCTTTGTACCCAAGATGGGTTTTTCGAGGAGCTTTTGTGTCATGATTGGGGAGTTTTTTGGGTTCTAACTTGTGAAAGAAATTGAGAAAACCCAAATCCCACACTTCGTTTTTCCGATTAGATCTTTGTTGTCTGGTGTTTTTGAATGGAAAAACTTATGTATTTGATGGATTTGGGGTTAGGGTTAACATTTTGTTTTGGGGTTTTTTTCAGATCTTGATCGAAGCTCCTACAAAGCTGTTTTGATGGGAATTTTAGCTTACCATCAACACTTTGTTTTGTCTTCCTTTGCTTTTATACAAGATTTTTTACTGCGGAGGTGGTGACGGGGCTGCGGTGGTGGCGATGGGGCTGCGGTGGTGGTGATGGGGCTGCGGTGGTGTTGATGGGGTTGCGATGGTGGTGATGGGTTTGCGGTGGTGCTGATGGGGCTGCGGTGGTGGTGACGGGGCTGTGGTGGTAGTGATGGGGCTGCGGTGGTGGTGATGGGGCTGCGGTGGTGGTGATGGGGCTGCGGTGGTGGTGATGGAGTTGTGGAGGTGGTGATGATGGTTGTGAAAATGGTGAGAGTTAGTTGTCATGGTGGTGATGAAGGGTAGTTTAGTCTTTTTAACAATAATTTTAAGAGGAAAACTAATAGTGTTAGTATTTTGTACTCAAATGAAAATAAAAATAAAACAATATAGACTCAAATGAAGATAACATGAAACGTCAGGGGTCAGATGACAATTTTCAAACCGTAGGGATGCAAATGGTTAAAATGAACAAACGTCAGAGATGCAAATGATAGTTTACTCTAAATATATTTAATGAGTGATGTCGAGCAAAGATTCACATGCCGATTGACTAGACTCACTATCCTAAAGAGTGCCTATATAAATACAATAGATATATTTAATACGTTAAATATGTTGTGTACTCTAGTTATGACAATATAACTAAATAATATATTGTCTTACATATATCATAATGATAAAAGGTTAACATGGGCAAAAAAACCGGTTTGGGAACCGGTTCGGCCAAAAGAACTGGAATCGGTTTCAAAGAAAAACCAGTTTGGCCCAAACAAATCCCAAACCGACCTATACCGTCGGTTTGTATGCCGGTTTGGTAACCCCACTCTCAAAACCGGTTTATAAACCAGTTTCAATAGTTAAAAACCGGTTAAACCGGTTCTAAAACCGGTTTATTAAAAAAACGGTTTCAAACCGGTCCGAATCGGTTTGTGTAACATCTCGTATTTTCGTTAAATTAAAAGTTAATCTTGTTCAGTTCTTGTAAGGACTACTTATGCCCATTATGAAATTTATGGATTACTTATGCTTATTTCTTAATATGTATTTAATTCTTTAATTTGAAGATTAATAATGTTAAATATTAAATAGAATATAATAATGATAACAATAATAGCAATAATAATAGAATAATAATAATAATAATAATAATAATAACAATGATGATAATAATAATAATATTAACAATATTAACAATAGTAGTAATAATAAAAAAAATATTGTTAATAATAATAAAAATAAATTGTATAGTTACTAAACTTAACAATGTTTTAAAACTTTGAGTAATTAAAGTTTAAGGGGTTTTAATGCCAATTTAGAAACTTTAATATTAAAATTTGTACATAAAATGTTAAGAATGGAAACCTCAGTGACCATTTGTGTAATTAATAAAACCCAACCCCCCTTTCCCCCTTGACACTCGTTTTTCACGCGGGAGCTCCGGCCAAACTCCGGCCGAGCTCCGGCCACCTCCTAAACATCAATTTTGGTCTTTTCTTCATCCCGAAACCGTTCTCCAACCCTTCTAGAACCCATTTCGAACTTGAATGTACCAATTAAAGGCGTTTAACCGTCGCTTACCAAGTCCAATCGAGTGCATAATCGAATCATATTCGATCCATAGACATTCGAGCCTTAAAGCTTAATAATAACTCAATTAATTCAACTTAATCGAACATCTACCTATTCCTAATCGATTGCTACTTCAATTTCATCTAACAAACACGATTTCATCCCACTTGATCTTCTCTTCAGCGTGAACCTGCAAGTCACTCGTGAACCTATAACCGAGCCCTCTAACTCACAATTGACAAAGGGCTTTTCATCATTTGAGCTATTCGAAACTTTCTGTAGAACAAATTCGATTTTCATCACCGATTGTAACTTGAACGAATTGCATCATAGTCGCGCTCTGTTCTTGAACCTGTTCTTCATCGATTCATTCATGAAACGGGTAATTAGATACATCATTTTGTGTGTATTACAAAGGGAATCAAAGCCTCATGTTTGTTTCCGTTAACACAATCGATTTGGCCTTCAATTTGTGGTCCAATCGATTTAGGGTTCTAAGGAAATTGGGGGAGTTTTTAGTTTGTGTTTATAAGAATTTAAAACTAAAGTAAACCAAGGCATCAGCCCTGGTTCACTGGTTAAGTCATCACCGCTAAGACTCAGGAGAATAAGGAGGGATGATCTTGCAGACTTTTTATTTGCTACGCTACCTGATTTTCCGGATTTAACGTTTTATCCAAGCAAAGATATTTGCCTTCCAACCTAAGGTCCCGGGTTCGAACCCGGGCTCACTCAACTATTTTTTTAAGGGCTTTTAAATAATTTGCATAATTCCTTTTATAAATATAAAAATTGTTTTTATAAACTCCAAATATTTTTAGGACACCAAATATTTTTTGAAATTTTTTCTAAGTTTAAGAAAATAGAAATATATATTTTAAAAGCATTTTAACAAAGATCATTTTGAATAATTCCTTATAAAGGGATTTTTAAATAATAATTAATAAATCATTGTTGGTTTAAACGTTCTTTTCACTTATTATTGTTAAAATCATGGTTATTTCAAATAATTACTCAAATATTATATTTAAACTTTAATAATTATAATAAACGATTCAATTCCATTTCTCTATATTTAAAACATACAAAGAAGATATTTGTTTTGTATTTAAAGTACTTATAAAACATACTCAAATACCCACACTAAACTCTTGACCTCGTTAATTCATTAAAACTTATTATTAAATTTAAATCTTGTATATATATATATATATATATATATATATATATATATATATATATATATATATATATATTTAGGTGTCCTATGAAGATTTAAGTTGGAACGTTGTTTACCTTATTTCTTATTAATCATCTATTATATACTTATTGATCAAGTGGGTTTCCTTGCCCCTTTTTATGATTTTCACATTATTTTGAGGTGAAGCATGATACTTATACATCATACACTTATAAACGTT
Organism: Flaveria bidentis; assembly: GCA_018326385.1. Lineage (NCBI taxonomy): Eukaryota > Viridiplantae > Streptophyta > Magnoliopsida > Asterales > Asteraceae > Flaveria > Flaveria bidentis. Next base: position 10,422 of record BJCM01157233.1, read on the forward strand.
TGAGACTTGTAAAGCACTTGCAATTCATCTTTATATTTTGTCATGGTTATTTGTGAGTTGTAAGTGATTATATGAGATACATAGTTTGATTACAATCATTAACTATTGCTAGCCTGGTGACGTCTTAGATTTTTGGGCCTAACAAGCCTATTTGATGCTAAAGCCGAGGTATTGTCGGCTCCTGATGACGTATGCTTGTTCATCATGGGAACCAAATACACTTAGCAATCATATATACTTGTAATCAAGTCGAGGTTTGGTTGTAACGATATGTGTTCTATAATCTTGCTAACTTATAACCTATGACATGAATTGCTACTTGTAACCTTATCATATTATGTATGAAAATCTTGGAAACTCACCAACTATTTTTAGTTGACCTTTTATTTTTATCATGTTTTAGGTCATGCCTAAGTTTAAAGTAATCTTCTGAAGCTTGCAAAAATTTAGGATTTGGACCTAGTTAATGGAATAAAAGAATTATGTTTTGTTATGTTATGTTTGAACTTATTTTATATTTAAGAATTATGTTTGTAATGCCTTTTGAAAATTATAATTTTAATATTTACATTTAAATATAGTGTTATGTGGCTGTGAACAATCTTAACCCTCATATCTCGATGATTTCGCCGTCAAGGTTGGGGTGTGACAGATTGGTATCAGAGCCCATAACTATAGGGATTTACGTTATTAGAAATGGTGACCTAGACTATAGTTTATGCATGAACCTTAATGAATAATATTATTATTCTTGTAAAAATATATTGTTTTGCATGCTACATAATGTTATGCCATACTTATGTGCAACTTGATGCCTTCGCATAGGTTTGCCTTGTAATTGTTTAAACTTTGTTATTTGTCTCCCTAAACTTACCTTTGACTCTTTGACTCTCCCCGATAAATGAAACTTCTTAAACTTATTCTTGACGACACATGGGATCGTACACTTATTATCGTGGGCTTAATTCCTTAGACTCCATGTCTAATCTATGAGAAAATCTCATCAAGGTTTTGATTTCATGAACCTAAGAAATTTGTGTGACACATAAACACATGTATCCTGGTTTTCCTGGCAAAAGGCCCTCAGGCTAAGGCAAGCATATCGCATAAATCCTACAGGACTAGTTATGCTTACCTGGGGATTTCTGGGATGAGTGATAAACTATGGTCAACATACACAAGTTTCTAAGGCGAATGGGTCAATTCACCTTAACGTGTCAACGTTTACAAATGGTAATGTGTTACCAAATGGAACCACTCCATGTGCCATACAACTCTTGACTTACCCTTGTTTGAATTATAATCCTTATTATTCCCTTTTCTCGTGTCTAACTTATTTTGTATATTCCAGCATGTCTTGTCATCATGGAAAGCGTGGAAGTTCTGACCGTAAGCTAGCCGCCATGATTGCCCGGCAAATGGTTGCCGTCATCCCGACCATGGTTGCTAAACTCAATAGCACTCTAATGACCAACGCTAGCAACAATAGAAATGGTCAAGGGGAGAATAGTGCTAACCAAGGGCGCAACAACCAAACCTGTACCTTCAAGCATTTTAGCTCTTGCAAGCCCACTAGTTATAGTGACAAGGAAGGAGCCACTAGTCTTCTTGAGTGGTTCGAAAGCATGGAAAATACTTTTATCAACTGTGAGTGTCCTGAGGCACTCAAAGTTCGTTATGCCACTAGCATGCTCCAACAAAGGGCACTTACCTGGTGGAAAGCGAGAAGAGAAACCGTGGTCCTGAAGTTGTGTTGTCACTTACTTGGGAAGAGTTCAAGAACATCACCATCGCGAAGTTCTGCTCGAGAAGCGAACTGCAAAAGTTGGAGGAGGAGTTTTAGAACTTGAAGCAAGATGGTGGTGACCATTTGGCCTACTCAACTAGGCATCATGAGTTGAGTATACTACTGCTCCATATGTTCGACACTATCCCCCCGAACAATTGAGAAGTTCATAAAGGGTGTACCACCCCAAATTCAAGATGTTGTGGTGGGTAGTTGTTAGGATCTGGTATTTGACCAAACACCAACTAATTAACGTGTTAAACCAAACCAAATAGTGCGGAATCCTATTTGATTGGCGATCCAATCAGTGAGAACGCACGTAGACATAATAACGAATTGAATCTAACGTCAAGAATCGATTGAGAATCGATCTACAGCTTTCTATGAACTTGGAGTACGAACTTAGAGGCTTCTGGACGGCTAGGGTACGTCTGGAGTCGAAGTGGATTCAATCCTTTCGTTTTTTCACATATTAGGTGGTATTTATAGGTTAGGGTTGCTCATTCGGGCGACTGAACCATTAGCATGGTTCATTCGTGCGATTGAGACATGCGGTTGATCCATTCGCACGGCTGAATGTTCAGTCGTGCGACCGAGTCAAACGCATGAAGTTGTTCAGGCGTATGAACTATTTAGGCGCATGGACAATCGGACGCATGACCACTGTTGGGGCGCATGGTCCATTCGGACACATGAAAACTTCACTTCACCAAGTTTGAGTGTATTCAATATTATAACCTTATGCATAACACTTCAAACAATCACAAACCTATATAATTAAGTCAATATGTGTTAAACAACTCATTAATGAAATATTAAACATTATAAACACAACCAAACATTAGTATTTCATTAAGTACCCAATAATTATACAAGTGTAAGACATATTACATTCAGATCA
>BJCM01157237.1:0-14028 GCA_018326385.1 Flaveria bidentis
CACTCCCCCTCAAGATCAGGTCCAAGGGAGTGGTTTCTTGCTATGGGTGTCTTAGCAATATTACAATCAGTCATGTTGAACCTCTTGAGTATGTCTTGAACATACTTTGACTGACTAATGAAGATGCCATCTTCAACTTGCTTCACTTGAATTCCCAAAAAGAAATTGAGTTCCCTCATGGCACTTATTTCAAATATGTTCTTCATCAGCTTCTCAAAGTCTTTGTAGAGCTTTGGATTAGTTAAACCAAAAATGATGTCATCCACATATACTTGAACTAGCAATATGTTATTTCCATGTCCTTTGATGAAGAGAGTTCCATCTATAATACCTCTCCTGTATATATGCTTGCAAAGATACTGAGATAGTATCTCATACCACTTCCTGGGTGCCTGATGCAGCCCATAAAGAGCTTTGTCAAGCTTGCATACATAATCAGGACGATCAGGATCAACAAAACTAGGTGGCTGTTTGACATACACCTATTCACCAATCACTCCATAAAGAAAAGCACACTTTACATCAAGTTAATAGACCTTGAAGTTCTTGGATGCAGCAAATGCCAGGAATATCCTCACAGCTTCCAGTCTTGCTACAGGAGCAAAGACATCAGTGTAGTTAATCCCTTCTTCTTGTGTGTACCCTTGAACAACTATTCTAGTTTTGTTCTTGATGATAATTCCTCTATCATCCTTCTTGTTCCTAAACACCTATTTGGTTCTAATGGTAGTCTTCCCATGAGGAAGAGGACAAAGGTTCCAAACTTTCTGCCTTTTGAATTGAAGCAGCTCCTGTTACATAACTTCAACCCAACTTCTATCCTTTAAAGCCTCATCAACTTTCTTTGGCTCTATCTGGGATAAGAAACAATAGTGAAGACAAACATTTGATTCATGGGTTTGTCCTCTTGTTGTTACCCCTGTGACAACATCTCCAATGATGTTTGTGGTAGGGTGAGACTTGGGGATCCTTAGCTGAGGAATCACAACAATTATTTGAGAAAGATCTAAATTAGAGAAATTTAGATCTGGCATAGATGTTTCTCCAACCATATCAGCACACTTATCAAGAGAAACTTGATCCAATGAGTGTGTGACATCTTTGATGTTGTCATCTATGGAGTGGTTATCGGCATCAAGAAACTCCTAATCACTGTCACCACCTCCATTGTTGTCTTCTGTATTTGAAGTATCTTTGTCTGGTTGTGGAGCCTCTAAGCTAGAATTTGAAGGCATACTAGATGTATCAGCTGAGTTTGTCATTGTAGTGCTGATAGAAACCTCATTTGCAGAAGTAGTTCTATCTGAAGCTGAAGATGTGTTACTTGAAGGTCTTTTTAGCTCAAATCTTGGATTAGGATCACCTATATATAAATTTTCTGCAGATCCTGAAACAGTCTCACAAGATTTGTTAAAACAGTTGGTAACTAAATCAAGATCAAATAACCAATCTGGACCAGAACCAGCCACACAGGGTGTGTGTTCATTGAAAGTCACATTGGCTGACTCCTCAACTATTCTAGTTCTGAGATTGTATACTCTGTAAGCCTTAGCTTGGAAAGAGTATCCAATGAAGTGTACATCATTTGATTTCTCAGAAAATTTGGCAATTTGATCCTTGGTATTCAAGATGGTGCAAGGACAATCGAATGACCTAAGAAAACCAATGAAAGGTTTCCTCTTGTGCCAAAGTTCATAGGGAGTCTTGCCATGAGTCTTAACCACTAAAACTCTGTTCTGCACATAACAGGCAATGTTGACTGCCTCTGCCCAGAAGGTGATGGGCAGCTTAGAGTCGGACAACATGGTTCTTGCAGCTTCAATCAGTGTCCTATTTCACCTCTCAGCAACACCATTTTGCTGAGGAGTCCTGGGAGCATTGTATTGTCTTGTAATACCTTTTTCATCATAAAATGTATCAAGGATTTGGTTCTTGAATTCAGTACCCTGATCACATCTTATGATTTAGACCTTGTGATCAGATTGATTCTCAATCTTCAAGATGAAACTCTTCAAAATCTCAGGAGTCTCATCTTTAGTTCTAAGGAAAAGTCCCAAGTGAATCTTGTAAAGTCATATGTGATCACCAAACAATAAAAGGTCCTTCCTAGACTCATTACACTGGTGTGGCCAAAGAGATTCATATGTAACAAGTGTAGGGGAGTGGTGATGGAGTTTCTTTCCTTAGGCCTGTGAGATACCTTATGTTGCTTCCATTTCAGGCGTGCAACACAATGGTCATCACTTGTAAACTCTTTTTTTGGCATTCTAGTTACCAAATCATTCTTAGTAAGTTTATTCATGTTCTTAAAGTTTACATGGCACATTCTTTTATGCCATAGGAAAGACTCATCACTATTGGCTTTAGACAGAAAGCATGAAACTTCTCCAAAGGGAGATGTTTCTTGCAAGTCCATCTTGTACATGTTCCCTTTCCTGGGGGCTCTAAGCAGGCTATGCTCAAGAGGAATAATCACCCCGGGCTTGAGAATAATGCACTCATGCTTAGTAAAGAGCATGTTATGACTCTAATCACAAAATTGGGTTACACTCAGAAGATTGTACCCAAGATCCTTGACAAAGTTTACCTTTTCAATGCTGAGCTTACCATTTATGACCTTACCCCTTCCAGAAATGTAACCACCTTCATCTCCTCCAAAAGCAAGTGGTCCTCTATAAATCCTTTCAAAGTTCTAGAGTAGTGACCTATTTCCTGTCATGTGCCTGGAACAACCACTGTCAATGATCCAGACATTCTTGTTTGTCTTGAGCTGTCCCTGCAGAAAGAAAATGATTAGTTATATTTGGAAACCCAAGCCTTATTTGCTTTGGGCTCACTAAGTAAAACAGAAGGTAATGCAACAGTAATAGATCATATGGTTGTGCTAGGAGGATCTTGAGCTGTTGTTGATGGAGAATTTTCAATCACTTGGTCTTTCTTAGACTTCCACACCACCTTTAGAGTCATGGACTTGACCTTCAACACTTCGGAAGCTTTTGATACTTAGGAAGTTTTGAAGACTGGACCTTCGGAAGATTCTGCTAACACTGCGGCAGACTTCAGTGCTTCGGAAGTATTCCTTCCTTCCGAAACCAACTTTTTTTCCGAAGGAAATTTTCCACTTGCCTTTTTCTTGGTTTTGGAGCTTTCGAAGAAAATAGATTTTCCTTCCGAAGCTTGAATCTTCTTAACTCTTGGATGTCTTTGTCTTGGTCATATGAAGAGTACCTTTAGGATTGTATGGACAATCCTTAGCAAGATGTGCAGTACTTTCACACATGACACACTCCATTTTCTTCTTCCCAAGAGCCTTCTGCTGGGAATAAGACTGACTTTGGGCACATCCTTTCTCCACTCTCATCTTTGTAGATGTTGAGACGATCATTTTGGGCTTATAACTGTTCTTGGAGTTGGATGGGTCCAGGTTGTGTAGCAGTGATACACAACAGATCAACCTTCTTCCGAGTACTGAGATAATTTGAACATGAACCAGAACTCTTAGCAGAAGAGTTTAGATTGATGTCTTCAGTCTTTACTACTTCAAACCCTGTAGAGATAAAAACTTGCTTCTGCTTAGAGTCGAAAGTAGCCTTGATCTCTTGAGCCTTTCTTGCTTTCCTTTTGCTCTTTCTGATCAAGTTCTTTCTCATTGACTTGGTCATCACAGTCTTCTTCTTCTCCTCAAAAAGATAGTGGCCCTTCTTAGAATCATCCTCTTCACTCTTCTCAAAGGACTTCTTCACTATCACTTCTTCATCCTCTTCACTCAAAGGATCTATGAGAGGAAGCTCATCTTCACAAGTTCCACACCTAGGTGATCTTACAGACAAGATTATGTATGGAGGAGCTATCTTATTTGATCCTAGTCCTTGTTTGTTTTGATAGCACACTTTGTTGTGCAGGGATAAGGATATCATGTTCTTGAATGTCTCTTCTTCAAGAACACACTTGTCTGTCGTGGCTTTGCTGATCACAAGCTCAGTCTGGCACATAGTCAGCTTAGTTATGAGATCCTTGATTTGAGTCCTAAAATTTGTATGCTCATGTTTTAGAATTGAAATAGTTTTCTTTAAGTCCTCTATCTTTAGTTTATAATCATTTTCAGACTTTCTAAAATTAGCTTTTAAAATGTTTAAGGATTCAAGATCAGATCTCATCTCCAAGTTATAGGACCTATATCTGTTAACTTTAGCAATGCATTCAGGGGTACAGAGATGTTCCAATACCTTGGCTTCATCATGATCTGCCATCAGTGCTTGGTTTGGAGAAGCATCTTCCACCTGAAAGCTCCAGTCAAAGCCTCCATCTTCAATGACAACAGCCGCCTGCTGCTTTGGCTTCTCATTTTGCAGAGTTTTGTCAGTGTAGTTAGGTCTGGACTGTGTTTGGCCACCATTTGTTCTAGGTGCCTTACACTCCCTGGCAAAGTGGCCTATAAAGTTAGAGTTGTAACACTTGATTTTTCCTTTGTCCAGGCCAAACTTTACACCAGTTGCATTGCTTGGAAACTTCCTTCCAGTCCGTTTGTAGAACTTCTTGGCTCTATGAGTGAGAAGAGGCATCTGCTGGACTATCTTCATGCACTCCAGATCATCTGGATGGATACAGTCCAGGTCTTCATAAGTGAAAAGAAAGCTGCCACAACTTTTATCAGAAGACACAAATGCTTGAGAAGAACTTGTCTTTTGGAATGGGATTCCTTGAGTGTAGTTCTCCCTTGGTGTCTCTCGGAAGTGATGAAAGGGCCCTTTGGTGAGTTGTCAAGGTAGCATATGAGATGATGTTGGGGTTCTATGCTATCCTTTTCAACCACATGCATGGCTGAACCCATTTGATTGTTGGAGTTGCCAGATGAACCTTGCATGTTCATCTCCATCCGGTAGCCACTGAGAATCCTATATAACTCTGTCAGAGTGAGTTTTGAGATTCTCAATCCTCTTGATCACCATACAGTAGTGTGTCCACTGCCTAGGAAGTGAGGACATGAACTTCCTTACAATGTCCATGTTCTCAAGAGGAACTCCTCCATCCAGAAGGGTATCCACAATCTCAACATACCTGAAGTATTGCTGAGTCATGGTTTCACCTGTTTTAAAGGTGAAGTTCTCAAACTGCTGCCTCAGGAGATCCTTCTTGTTCTCTTTAGCTTCAGAGGAACCCTCATACATTAGTTTCAATGTATCCCACAGCTGCTTAGCTGTTTTGCATTTCTTGAAACCTCTGTATACAGAGTTTGGAAGAGTAGTCTGAAGGGCTGTCATGGCTTTTCTATCAATCTCTACTCTCTTTCTGTCTTCATCAGAGTAGTTTGCCATAGCCTTGGAGATCATACCAGCACCAGTAGCAGAAGGGGTGCTTGGTATATAAGTTCCATTCTCAACAGACTCCCACATTCTTGAGTCTAGAGACCTGATGAAACCTTCCATTCTCAGGCACCAGGTGTCAAAGTCATCAAGAGTGATTAGTGAGGACTTGTTCATGATTCTAGTTTCCATATTAGTCTTGGAAATGGCTGCCATTTGAAAAGTTGAGTATTTTTGTGTGTAAGGAATCTTAAGATGGTGAGATCTTATATCAAGAGCCTAGAATGCTCTGATACAAAATGCAGGACCATTGAAGGGCGGTCAAATACAACACAACAACACAAAAAGGAGAGTAACTAAACTTAATCAAACAGTGAACTGAATTAACCACAAGTAAAGACACTAAGAACACAAGTAATTAAGAGACAAAACATAATAGCAAGATACACAAGAAGATGGTTTTCAAGATTGCAGTATATTGCTTTCTCAATATTCTATTACAAGTGTTACAAAGCATAAAGGAAAGTTACAAGAATATGATACTTATACTACATCCTACAGCCGACCATACTTTGAAGGCCAGCTGGATACAATTGACTAGACACAATACAAAATCAATTGTAGAGTCAAAAGGCAGATTGCCTTTTTGACTAGTGACTATGATATGCCATAGCTCACATCCTTATCTATTACAAAAAGGATAAAGTACATGAAATAAAAAGTTACAGACTCAAGACCTTAATGTATAGTTACCAAAAGCATGGACCTTTTCACCAACTCATGTAAGTTGGTGACTTTACAGAGTTACAGGGGAAAAGGATCCAGCTTTATGAAAAAGTACATCAGATAAAGCATGTTGTTAAAAGTCTTTGAAAGAAATCTGTCTTCAAGTGTTGAGTTTCGAAAGACTTTGTCTCTGAAGCTTCGGAAGACTTCATCTTTGGCTTCGGAAGATATTGGTCTTGGATTCAGAAGATTTCACACTTAGAATATTTCTGTTGCATGTGTGAAACTTCCGAAGAATTCTTCTTCAATGCACTTATGCAGCATGCAGGATAGACTTTAGATGTTTGGGTTGTATCAGCCTCTTGATATATTCTCTACAGAAACAAAACCAAACTAATGTTAGAGTATTCAGAATCTATTTCTTAAAGTTATGTGAGTATGAGTTCTCAAATTTTATGGAATGGTTTAAGACTTTAAGTGGTTGTGAGTGGATGAGATAGAAAATGTTATTGTTTATCTGTAAATGTAAGGATTTACTGTTCAAATCTTATAAAAAACTTAATATTTTTTAAAGTGGTTGTGAGTGGAGGAGAGAGAGAAAATTTAATGAAAAACATATAAAAATATATTATTTAATTGATTGAATAGAAAAGAAGTAATGATTTTTAATATAATTATAAGGATGAAAATAAAGAAAAGAATGTGAGTACTCTTATTAGAATCAACTTTTTTTTGATACATTGTTATCAGTTAATTCAGTTTTTATTTGATTATTCGGTTTATTTCAAACCCATACAAATTACTGATGTTGTACTGATGTTGGATGAAATGAGATATTAGTGGTGAAACTTTATTAAACCATTAAAAGCAAGTTAAATATGATAAGTTAATTATTAAAAATTGAGATTTTATAACAAAACCATTTTTTTTCTCGCAGCCAAAAGTTAGTATATTAAAGCCAAAATCAAATGGAGAAATCATGGTCTTGAAATCGTTCCGTATTCATCTCCTTTAAATCGTTGTGGACTTATGTGTTTATCGTCCTTAGCTCTCAAAATCATGTTCAAATTATAAGGGTGGGGGCCTACTAATATTGTGATCCCACGACAAGGCCTAGCGCCGCACAACAACATTGTTGTCGGTCCCCTAAGCCGCGCCATTTGGCCGTTTCATGGTATTTACATGTCGGGTGCTTATTCCCCATTTTAAATGTTGCAAAGAGTCTTTAGGTTCCCCCAACCCCCAAATGGAGAAATCATGGCCTTGAAAACGTTTCATGTTCATCTCCTTAAAAATTGTTGTGCACTTATGTGTTCATCGTCCTCAGCCCTCAAAATCACATTCAAAATGTAAGGGTGGGGGGCCATCAACACTGTGAACCTATAGCAAGGCCTGGTGCCACGTTGCTGCAGGTCCCCTAAACCGCACAACTTGGACGTCTCACGGTATCCACACGTTGGGTGCTTCTTCCCCATTTTAAATGTTGCAAAGAGTTGATAGGTTCTCCCACCCCAAAAAAAAATCACGGTCCCCCCCCCCCCCCACCTTAAGGTGTGATATGATGTGAAAATATGGTTGGTGAATATATGGTATGAGCACCCCTCCCACTCTAAGTTCATAACAAAAAATGTTCATAATGATTGATATCTGTTAAAGAAATTGTATCAAACTATTTAGAATAATCAAGTTCATGTTTATCTCTTCAAAAATTTGAAGGTATTTATAGAGTAATCATATTGTATTATCGAGTTCTTCTTTTAGCTGCATCTTGAATACTATTTTCACTTTGTAAATTATTGCTTGTAAGTATTGTTTCTATTTTCTTTTATAAAATCATTCTTTCTTACCTGCAACTAAACAGATTTTATTCAGAAAAAATATCGTTTCTAGCTACCTTTGTCTTCTACTGTAAGTAATAAGTAATAATTTAACGGTTCATAATTAATTCTATTCATATTTGGTTCATGTTATTCATATTAACTTGCAGCATCAGTTAAGATTCATGTTCTAATTTTAATAATATTCATCAAATCACTTTATTGGTTCTGTTCACTATTTTCATTGAAGATAATCGTTTATAACCTAGATTTTATGGTTATATTTGTTTGGTAATCATTTATCATCTAATAGTGGAGCACTTTATTCATATAAATATTTTCTACTTGTTTGTATTTTATATTTTTATGATTTTTAGGTTTGTAGTAGTTGAAATAAAGGCTTATTAAACTTGGCTGAACAAAATCAAGTGGGCTTGAATTGTAGCCATTAGGGTGTTCAAGGTTTGGTTCAAATAGAGTTTCTTTCAAACCAAGAGTTTGTCGGTTTTGTATAAACTTAAACCAAACTGATCGATGGTTTGAACTGGTTTTTATTTTCATGTGATCTGTGTAGTATTAACATATTTCTCTTTTACCATGTAACCGTTTTATCTCTAGTTTTAAAACCATGTGTGTTAAATTACTTGTAACATATCACAACTATAATCTCACTAGCTAGAATCATTGATTTAGATTAGCTTCCACAACTTATAAAACTCAAAATCTTGAATTTAATGATTAAAACACAAATTGGAAAATCTGCACAACACATCCTACTTCAATCATGTACGATGGACGAGTCATTTGACCCATCACATCATTCCATTATTAGACACTTAAATTCCATTTGTAAACCTGTTACTAACCGATCATAAGAATTTGTTTCAATTTGAAATATCATAATATCATGAACGGATCAAATTCTCATATGAAAATCAAATCATTTTTCATCATTCACTTTGAATTTTATCTAAATTCATCTCTAATCCAATTTATTTTAACACACACTTGATAAACGATTTTAAAGTGAATCCCAATCATCTACTATAAATCTTGGTTACCATACACCATCCCCAAAATGTCATAACAAAATCTTGTTGCACTAAACTTCAAATATCGTATTCTAGCGATTTAAACATGGATTCTTATTATTTTCAAATCATCTGGCCTTTACATTAGATTCAATTTTATAGATTACAACAATAATTAACCTCTAACCCTAATCTAACAATCCAAAACCTCTTATGTATGGCTTACCAAATGCTTCTCTTAAGTTTTAATCAACAAGGATGAAGAATTTAAACTTCTACTTTCTTGATCATAAGATTCTGATATCAATTTGGGGTCTCCTCTCCTTTCCTTTCGTTTAGTACACACATATACGTTAATATTTTACCATATTACATGCGAACACAAAGTCTATATTCAATACCAATAGTTTTAACCACTACAAACATCTATAAAGAAAAACTCAAATGATCCGATAATGAGAAAATGAAAGAAAAAAAGCATCGTAATCAAGAAAGAACATAAAGTTTTACCCAACATTGCCAAGAAACTTCCTTCCACATATGCCAAATTTACCTAAAAGACCATGTCGAGTGCTATTTTTGGAATGAAGAACGTCATCATTTTCAATCTTCAAAGGTTATATACATATGATCCTTAAAAGAAATATATAAAAAATAAATAAAAAATTACAAATATGCTTATAAATTATATATATTTTTTAAACGAATAAAATACCATAGATTTGTTTGTCAAGAATGTAATATGCCTTTCATATCGTGTCAAAGTTTTCAACCTACATTCAATAAAAAGATACACACACATGTAATAAACACATCAAGGCTTTATACAAACACATGGTGTACCATACCAAATCTCTATAAAAACTAAAGTCGAATAAGCTAGATTTAATTAAAATGTTATTATATATACAATGGATGCCTTTTATAAAAGATCACTTCAAATAATCATCATACCTTTCCATACAAATGATAAGTAAAAATAGCTTCAATACATTTCTCAGTCAAATTACAAAATTTGTTTATTCTTCTTTGAAAATTGTAACATGCATTGTGAAGAGAGAGGGAGAGAGAGAGAGAGCCAATCACATCCATTATTATTAGATAAAAGAAAAATGTTTGCATCCACCAAAAGTTACATTTTAGGCACTAAAAAAACATAAGAACACCTCGAACTGTGTATTTGTTTTTAGCAGTTTTGTCATACTTTTGTGTATCTCCCTGCAACAATATGCAAAATTTGAGTAAAAAAGGTATTGCATTAGAATATAGGCAAGTGATTTAAATGAAATATGAATCAAGAAACTTATTCCCCTATTTCTCGGTGCTTGCTTGCAAACAAAGACAATATACTTTTATTGTTTTATTAAGATCCATCAAAAGGCATTAACAATTTGACTGAATGAAGAACATATGATGATAATTATCGGAGAGCTAAGTCTGTCAAAAGTTATGTTAGATCAAAAAATCATAGATTTAAAATTCTTGGTGACAGATTACTTTCAACAATAACATCAGGTAACTATGATATATTCATCCATCAACTTCATAAAAAGAATAGCTCAACATGAGTTTTAAAGACATTTTTAAGGTATAAAGGCTTGTACAAACTGTCATATCAAAGAATTTTACAAGCTAGCAGTCCGTATAAAGCCACATTCTTATCAATTTACGTTTGCAATGTATTCAATTTGGTTACATCACAAATTATAAGTTTTCCACTCGGAAACCACCATAACATTTTTAAATTCTAACCTAATAATGAAATAATTACATTCTTAAACCTGTCAACCTAGTTCTAAAAACATAACCAAATGACCACATGTCACTTAATGCTGCTTCTTAAGTGTTCTTCTTCACAATACTTATGTGATAAGTATATCAGTAACACATGTGGAGTTTGGTACAATTTTAAGCACAACTGTAAGAAACTAACACTAATTATCTCTAGTCTGGAAGATGTCTCAAACTTTCACCATCCTTGTCAGTTTTCGAAACCATGCGCAAACAGAGCTTGTAATTAAGCAAATCAAAAGCAAAAGGGATATTAACTAAGCAAGTTGTTTTAAGCAAAGCAAAAACAAAAGATATATTATCATGCAGAAGTACGAGATCTAACTTTTAAAGCTATGTAAGCTAACAGAGCATATAATAAGATTGACCCATTTCCTAATTTTGACCCATCCTAATGCTAATCTAATAACATAAAATAAATCTAGATCATATTCTAATACTTATGACATTTCCAAGTTCCATTAGATACCATATTCTAATTACAAGCAAATATATAATACAACAATTACCTTCTAAGACTTTAGCAGCTCTACAGAATCAATGCATGGTCCAACCCTTCTAAGATCCTTCTTTCTGTTAGTCGGTGTCTAGTTTTAACCCCTGATAATCACTTTTTTAGCATATGAAACTGTTCTTTGTCAGCAACAAAGCATTAGAACCAAACAACATAACCATTAGAATACCATTTCATCAAGAAAAGAAGATGAAAAATACAAGGATCCAACCTCTTAAATCACAGGACAACATGAGAAATAATTAAATAAACCTTTAAAAAATGGCATATCATCATAGTAAACTTTAGTATATTGAGTTAAGATCAGAGCCCTAGACAAAGAGGGTGGTTTAGAAAATCAAATTTGTGACCAAAAGCCCTAATCGGAAACCTATCTAGAACTTGATGGTTCAAAGGAGATATATTATTTTTGTATGTCAAAAAGAACAATTACATCAAAGAATATAAAGGAAATCCTAACAAGAGATATATGGAAGTTGGATTAAGAAAGGAATAGATAATAATTGGTAAAAGCCAAATATCCGGGAATATATTTAAAGTCCAATACTCCCCCTCAAGTTGGAGCGTGTAGGTTTCGAACGCCCAAATTGTTAAGTAGAAATCGTAGTTGTTGAGCGCCCAAACCTTTTGTTAGGATGTCTGAAATTTGCATTTTAGTGTCAATAGGAAAAGTTTGAACCTCCTTTGAATCTACACGTTCACGAATGAAATAGCAATCCATCTCAACGTGCTTAGTTCACTCATGAAATACCGGGTTGTTGGCTATATGTCGTGCTGCTTGGTTGTCACAAAATAATGGAGTTGGGCTAGCGGAAGCGATATCAAGTTCTTGCAATAACCATCGAACCCACAAAATTTCACTAACAGTGGATGCCATGGACCGATATTTTGCCTCGGCAAAGAAGCGGGAAACTACCAATTGCTTCTTTGTCTTCCAAGAGATTGATGCTCCACCAAGAAGAAGAACATATCCAGTTCTAGATCTACGTGTATACGGGCACCCAAGCCAATCAGAATCACAATAAGCTATGAGGTCATAACCCCCCGTTCGCGGGAACACACCTTGACCTGGCGTGGCCTTTAAATAGCGAAGGATTCTGTGCACGGCATCCATGTGGAGCTGTCTCGGATTTGCAAAAAATTGAGAGAAAATATTTACCGAGTATACGATGTCCGATCGTGTAGCTTGTAGATAGAGAAGACGACCAACAACGCGACGATAACGGGTGGCATCAACTTTCGATTCACCCTCACTTTTATCTAATTTGTGATTTTGTTCCATAGGGAATGAGCTTGGTTTGAAACCTTGCATTCCACAATAATCGAGTATATCCAAAGTATATTTGCGTTGGCTTAGGACCAAACCCTCAGAAGTGCGAGCCACTTCTATGCCAAGAAAGTATTTTAGATCACCAAGGTCTTTGATGCTAAATCTTTTCTCAAGTTCAACTTTGTTGTTTTGCATTTTGGCTATATTATTTCCAACAAGGATAACGTCATCGACGTATATGAGAGCGGCCACAAAGCTCTCCTTTTGTTGAAAAATAAACAAAGAGTGGTCTGCCTTGGACTGTTTGAAATCAAGCTCAAGAAGAGCACTAGTGAACTTTTGATACCAATTCCTTGATTCAAACCATAAATAGACTTCCTTAATCGACATACTTTTGTTTCTCCTTCTTTCGTGAATCCTTGTGGTATATTTATATATACTTCTTCATCCAAGTCTCCATGCAAAAATGCATTGTTCACGTCCAATTGTTGAATTGACCAGTTTCTTTTGGCAGCCACAGCCAAAAGAACACGAAGTGTGACAAGTTTTGTGACCGGGGCAAATGTATCATGATAATCAACACCCTCCATTTGTATGAAGCCCTTCGCCACAAGATGCGCTTTGTATCTTTCGACATCTCCATTAGGCTTGTATTTTATTTTATATACTCATTTGGAGTCAATAGCACATTTTCCATCAGGTAAGTCTTCTATTGTCCACGTGTCATTTTCTTCAAGAGCACGCATTTCCTTTTTCATAGCATCTACCCATCTTGGATCTTTATTGGCCTCGTGGAAAATTTTTAGTTCATCGGTGGAATCGATGGCCGCTAAAAAAGCTTTATGAGATTTAGAAAAGTTATTATATGAAACAAAGTTGGACAAAGGGTGTATCGTCGAAGGAACTTGAGCTGGTGTGATTTGTGCATTGTCTACCGATGGGGGAAGCTTTACAACGTAGTCTTCAAGGTGTTTTGGTTGAGACCGGTTGCGCTTTGGCCGATCCGACTCGTCAGGATGGGTCGTCAATTCTACCCGTACTTATGTTGTCAACGGAAACATCTTGGGGCTGATCATTGTTATTTTCAAATTATGGTTGTGGACTAGTATTATCTTGATTTGGGTCATCAACATCTGTACCCAATCCTAAGTTCTCATCTTTATTTTCTTCACTAAAAAAACCATTAGAGTCCACAAAATCAAACGGGTTTCATGTGGGGCTGTTTGGTGCAATGGATCAAATTAATCCATTCTTTCTTTAATATAGTCACTTTTTCCAAAACGAAACATGTTCTCGTGAAATTTTACATCCTTTGACAACATAATTTTCTCTGTTTTCAATATCATAAATTTTATATCCCTTTGTTCCCTGTGGATACTGATATTGGTTTGTCAAGCCTAATCAAAAATAATTTATAACGGTCCAAACTCACCTAAGATAGCTAGGGTAAGTCGGGTCGATCCACAGAAAATATGTGGAAAGTGTGGTTCAACTCGTAAAGTATAAGGGTTTATTGAAAATACTTTTAACTTAACTAAATTGCAAAAAGTACTTAAATCAAAAAGTAAAATTGATT